>VDFB02142585.1:0-59268 GCA_007258455.2 Sequoia sempervirens
CCTCTAGTGTGCTCATGTTGAGAAGTTTTTGTGGTACTAATAAGGTGTTGTAGATGTTATAGATATGTTGATCAGGTGTTTTTGGTGTTGTTGATCTAGCCATTTCACTTGGTTTCCAAGTTTTTTAAGAAAATTTTAATAAAAGAGTGTGCAATGTGACAGAGGTGTGTTCAGTGTTGTGATCCATATTTCTTCATGGTTGAAGATATGATTTTGTAGCTTATGCATGATGATCAGAGGTATTCAAAGGTGATATATCTAGAGTTTCAAGATGTGGATCGTGTGGTAGTGGAAGTTGTGTTTGAGAGTGTGTTTCTTGTGAAGAAGGTTGTCTGGGAGAAATGAGATTGCTCTACATTTCTCTGCATTGGGGTTTCCTATCTTATGGATTTTAGAACGTGCTAATATTGTTTGTTTCTACCTTTCCCTAGATTATCTAGTATTCAATTGTTCTGCAAGGTTGGTGAGTGAGATGTATGTCTATGGTAGTGTGGCTATTTGTATAGAATGAAATTGATCTTCAATTTTAGGTGGTTGTGGTAGTATTGCTAAATATTCTAATGGTGTTGGAATATTCTTGGATATTTTGGCATGTTGTCTCCAAACCTAGAAAGGCATGTATGCAGTTTCTTGTTAGTGTTAGTGCAATTTTGGACAACCTAATGTGCTAGTGCTAATTGCAGAGTTTGTTTGTTGTTTCTAGGAGTGTTTTATTGTAGATTTGGGTCCTACCTTCACTTCTTTCCACCAAAAAAGTGTTTGGTGCTGACCTATTTAGTGGTTGCATGTTTGAGGTGCATACATTTAATTGTGTCCAACATGGAGAAGGTTTTTAAGGTTGTGGAGTATATATAAGCAAGGTTAATTGTTGGATATGTGTTTGGTAGATGTGCAAGTGTTGCACGATGTGAATGTAATCGAGTGTGGTGATCTAAGTGTGATCTTAAACATCGAAGGCTACCAGATGTAGTGAGTAAATTTTTTCTACATTTTTAGTGATCATAAAGTTGTTGGAGGTAGTGAGTCGAAGGTTGTGGATGGTGTAGAGTTATAGTGGTGGATTCTTTCTATTGATCTAAGATAATGAATCTCTCTATAACAATCTTCTTCTATTCTTATTTCTTCCAAACAGTGAATCCTTTAGGTACTAGTGAGCCCTTGGTAGTGAGCCATTCTTCTCTTTTGAGCAATGAGCCCTTCTATAAATGAGCCTATTATATTTGGTGTTGCTATTCATATATATGTGAGCTAATCCTCACTATACGGTTCTCCCTTATTAGGATTTTCTGTGTAAATATGGTGTCATTCTCTTTCTTATGGTTTTGAATGTGTTTATGTTTCATTTTTTACATTCTGTTGATGATAATAATGGTTTGATGGTTAATTAGAGTTTAAGGTTTTAATGTAAAACTAATTCAACCCCCCTCTCAATTGTCTTGTGTGTCTAACAATTGGTATTAGAGTTGTGGTTCCTTGGTATAAGCTTAACCACTTGAGGTAGATCCATATGGTGCACAAGAAGGGTGTGAAAGCTCCTATGCTTGATGGAATGAACTATGCTTACTAGAAAGCTAGAATGGAAGCCTTTCTTGTCTCTCTAGGATTCAAAGTCTGGAAGCTAGTTGAAACTGGATATACTATGCTTGCTAATGGTTTGACAAGTGATGATGAGGTCAAGTATTATGAGAATAATGGAAAAGAAAGAAATTCTATCTTGAGTAGTCTTTATGATTCTAAACTTGGAAAGGTGATAAGTCTCAAAACTGCTAAAGAGGTTTGGGTGAAGTTGAATAGTATTTATGAAGGAGATGATAAGGTCGAGCAAGCAAAGATGCAGAATTTCAAAGAAAATTTTGAAAACCTAAGGACATCATAAGATGAAGGAATTACAACCTATATGCTCAGAGTGGATGAAGTTGTTAATGTCATCAATGGTCTTGGTGGTAAGCTGGAATAAAGTGAATTTGTAAAAAAGGTATTGAGAACTCTTCTTAAATCTTATAGTTCTAAAGTTTCTACTATTAAGGAAGCTCAAAATTAGGATCAATATTCTAGAGATCGGATATTTGGTGCTTTGATTTCTTTTGAATTGCGAGAGTTTGGTCAAGATTTTATAAATAAATAAACTACCTTTAAAGTCAGTAAGGTAGGGAAGGATGATGAATCAGATCCTGATGATCTTGATGAGGTGGAAGCAATTTTTTTAAGGACATTGGGAAAGGGCATAGACAAATATTGAAAGTTACTCTTTAAGTGTTTCAATTGTGGAAGGATAGGTCATTATGCTTCTAAATATCCAATAAAAGTTGCAAATGGAAAATAAAAGGGTCATAAAAGGTAAATCTGTCAAGAAGAGTTATTATGTTGAAAAAGAATATTGTGTATCTAATAATGGAAAATAAAAGGGTCATAAAAGGTAAATCTGTCAAGAAGAGTTATTATGTTGAAAAAGAATATTGTGTATCTAATAATGAGGAAATAGACTATCCCAGTGAGGATAGTGATGAATGCTTTTTCATGGCGAGCTAAATGTTGGAACTAATTATACTAATCCTAAAATATGTGTGAAGGAAAGTGCTCTAGAAATAGGTCACAATATTGAAGGAACTATGTTAAGTTCTTTTCATGCAAGAGAGGAGAGAAATTATTGGATAATTGATAGTGGATGCTCAAATCATATGACAAGTGATAAGAGTAAGTTTGTTAAATTTTAGAAGTATGATGGTGGTCTTGTTAAGTTTGGTGATGATAAATCTACTAAGATCTATGGAAAAGGTTCATTTAGATTGGATGGCAATAATAAAATAGATGATGTTATTTATGTCAAGGGTCTCCAGCATAATATTCTCAGTGTAGGAAAAATATGTAGCAAAGGATACTATTTGGTGTTTCAAGATGATGGTTTTGAAATTAGAAAAGGAAGCTCAAGAACTTTGGTTTTTGCAGGAACTAGGAAAGAAAGAAATTTTTATCAGCTCAAAGGTGGTGGTGTTAAGTGATTTATGTCACAAATCAATGAAAGTTGGCTATGGCATTGAAGAATGGGTCACATTAACTTTTATGGACTAGTGAAGAATAGTTCTACTAATACTATGAGAGATTTGCTAATGATTACAAAACCTATCAATGCAAACTACAAAGAGTGCCAGTTTGCAAAGCAAACAAAGAAGAGGTTCATAACTAAAGAATATTCTATTGTAGGACCTTTGGATTTGGTGCATACATACTTATGTGGACCCACAAAAATAAGAAGCTCTGAAGGTGACAAGTATTTCATGTTATTAATAGATGATTATTCTAGAATGACTTGGCTGAAATTTATCAAAGAAAAATCAAAAGCTCTAGATAAGTTTGAAGCCTTTAAATCTATGGTTGAGAATGAAATGGATTTGAAAATCAAGTGCTTGAGGTCTGATAGAGGTGGTGAGTTCACCTCCAATGAGTTTAATATTTTTTGTAAATATCATGGAATAAAGAGACAATTATTAGCTCCTAGGACTCCTCAACGAAATGGACTTGTGGAGAGGAAGAACATGATAGTTCAGGAAATAGAAAGAACCATGATGAAGGAATAAAATCTACTAGATGTCTATTGGAGAGAATCAATTCATACTGTAGTGTACATTATTAATAGAGGAAAAGCAAGAGTGAAAAGTTCAAAGACTTCTTATGAGTTATGGTATGGAAAACCTCCTACTATGAAATATTTTAGAGTGTTTGGAAGAAAATGCTATATCAAGAGAGATGAAGAAAACTTGGGAAATTTTGATGCAAGATCTAATGAAGGAATATTCCTTGGATACTCTAAAAAAAGAAAGGCATACAATTGATATAACAAAGTGTTGAAGAAGATTGTTGAAATTGAAAGTGTTAAAGTAGATGAAGAACCACATCAAATTTCTATATCTATAGAAGGATATGAATCTGATGAACCCCCTTGCAATGAAGAAGAAAAGGGTATGTGCAGGATCATGATGGGCCAAAAAGTGGCGATATGATGGGTTTTTGTAGGGTATGTGGCTGATGACTTTTTTTTTTACCCAAAATTGATGAAATGAAAAGGTTTTTTAAAGGAGATTCTCAACTTTCCACCAATATAAATTATTCTTTACTTTGAATTTAATAAATAGAATTACAACAAAAGTCCTAATTGATAGGTTGATTGAAAAACATCTATACCTTTCAAATGATGTCACTTTTTGAATCTGAAACATGCATCACATTCTATGCTTCACATACTATAGGATTAAAAAAAAGAAATGAATTTCATGAAGTTTTGACCAAGTTAAGGTGGTTAGACATACAAGTTTTTGTTTTTAAAGTTGTAATAAAAAATTCATAATTAATTATTTACTTGGAAAAAATTACAAAAAATATGCATCATATCACGACATGAGTCCTCTACTTATATCTAAAATATTATAAAAAATATTATCATTTTTGTGGTTAGGTGGTCAGAAAAACACCTACTTATTTTTTCCCTGAAATTTAAGTACTATTGCATTGGAATTTCAAATTTTCACCAAATAGAGTTTTTTTTAAAATAAACCTAGTAGTTTAGAAACTAAACTCAATTTGCTACAAATTCTATTCTTACATATTTTTGAAATAATATAGATAACTTATTCAAATTTTTACGTCAAGTTGCCTAGCTCTGATTTTTCTGAATTTTTTGCCACTTAAGGGCCTATTTTTTCCATCATGATACTGCACATACCCAAAAATAATAATATAAAGAAAAAGAGATGTCAATGGAAGAGGAAGAAGCTACGAAAAATATCCCTTAGACTCCTAAGTATGTGTAGAAGAATCATTTTGAAGATGAAAAAATTGGAGATAAGAGAAAAAGTGTGTTAACAAGGAGAAAAGTTGTTATGATAGAGGAACAGGTAAAATTTTGTTTACTTTCAAAAAGTAGAACCTAAAATGGTAACTGAAGCATGCAAGGACGAGAGCTAGATCAAAGTTATGGAAGAAGAGTTGAGATAGATTGAGAAGAACCAAACTTGGGAATTGGTCCCAAAACTATCATAAAAGAATGTGATAGGAACTAAATGGGTTTTTAAGAAAAAATTGAATGAGGATGGAAAGGTTGTTAGTGAAACAAAAGAAATTGGGGTTGAGTGAGAAATGTTATGAAAGGGGGTTCACCACAAAAACCTATTTCTCTAATTTCATTCAAGGAAATGAGATCCAAAAAATGAAGTGACTAACAACCAAAAAGGTGAGTCAAATCAAGGTATGAATCAGCAAATTTCCTCTCTATGCAAGGACGGGGGTAAGATTCAAATAGCACTTTGGGGAGAAAGATTACAATCATCAAATAAAATCCAAAATGTAAGCTATAAAATGCAAATAGAAGACTACTCAAAACTGACAGAAACAGTAATCAAAAGGCATATCTAGAAAGGGGAGAATGATGTGTACCAACAAACAAAAGTCACCTTTTTAAGCTCATTGAGGACTCATTCACCCCATGGTGAATGGGACCTAGCTAGCGATCTGCAAAGATCCTTTCTGGGTTCTCTTCTATTGTGTTTGCACTCCCAAATTCTTGATTTTCATTGTTAGATAGCCAAAAATAAATCCTGTAGAAGATTTTTTGTGATATGACAACTTTCTTGCAACTTTAACAACTTTACAAATTTCTTTAATTTTTCTCTTCAAAGGATCTTCCACCTAAAATCGGAAATCACAAATCAAAAAGAGAAAAAAAATTGTTTGTTAGGTGAATGGGGGTTTTCCTTGGTCAAACCCCATTTTGGTAATTAAACCTTGAAATGAAACAAAATAGCATGAAGGAATGATGAATGAACAAGCAATGTAACAACTCACCAAACCTTTGTTTGAACCTTGGATTACAAATCTACAACCAGCATGAATTTTCTTCAATGTATGTGGATCTTGATCATGAAACTTGATTTGAAACAATTCCTTTGATATGCTTGAATAGATCTTTAATAGATACATCACCATATTAGCTCAAAAAACATGCATGATGCAAGAAATATTTGACATGATAATGAATCTTGATTGTTGCAATAATCTTCAATAAATTTTCCCTTGAAAATGCTATTGATCACACTTGCTCATAAATTTTCTAAAATGCTTGAAGTCTTAGATTTTTCTATGATGAAACGTAGTGAAATGACCTCTTATTTATACATATCTTAACATTAATTCCTAAAATTTAAATAGCACAAGCTGACATCTAAATACACATTTGAAATCATTCAAAAACTGCCAAAAACATAATTTGAATTTAGGTCCTAGGTGAAAGTGAGGACCCATTCGCCCTATGGTGAATACGTCCTAAGTCACTAACCTAGGACACACATTGCTCAATGTTAAACATTATGTTATGGCATTAATGAATTTTGGGTTTTATCCTTTGGAATTTGTAATTAATTAGGCTTGGATTTGAATTAAAGGGGCCAATTAAGGAAAATTAACCTCAATTAATTAATAAATCCCTAGATTAGTGTGAAAGTGTAAAGATACACCTTACAACACCAAAAATAAGGCACAATTAAGTCCATTTCAACTAATTAAAATTCCCTAAACTTAATGTGAATATGTAAAATACATATTACAACACTAAATTAAGGCATCATTAAGCTCATTTTATTATTAATTATTCATTCCCAAATTAAGTGTGAAAAAGGGATACTTTTTCCTACACTACAGTTAGAAATAAGGCTAGACTTGTGTGTAAGGGCTACTCACAAGTGGAAGGAATAGATTTTGAAGAGAATTTTTCTCTATTGGTAAGAATGGAAGCCATTAGAATTTTTTTGGATTTTACAGCACATTAAGACTATTGGATGTTGTGGTTACAGTATATGTCGAGGATATTGAGAAAATTGTAATAAAAAGGGTTGCAAGTTTTCAGTCGTGAAGTGAGGTTCAGTTTTTCGTTGAGTTCAGTACGTTTTTGTTCAGAGGTTGTGGACTAAAGGGTTTATTTTTTAGTATATCTAGTTTATCCACGTTGAGTTTTAGAGATCCACGTGAAGAATTGATCAAGTTATGAAGATTTGTATTCTGACAGTTTTTTTGTTACTTCAATTTGTGTTCCTGAATGAAGATTATGTGATTTGAGTAAATTCAGTTGTTGTGGATGCTTCTCTAGTGATTCATGATTTTTGTGGATTTTTCTAGATTGTGCTCTATCTGCGTTGCACATCTTCATTGTTCATTATGCTCACAATCCAATATTTTCTCTTGCGTGTTCATGTTTTTCATGTTCCTGGCCGAAAAGGTGTTTGTAGCGTGTTGTGGATCTTCGAGGAGTAATTAATTGAAGTGGTTCATGTTTGAGGATGTTATTTTCGGTCTTCACTATGTTATGGCCGACCTTGGTTGATTCACATGAAAAATCTTTGTTGTTTTGGGCTGACTGTTTATATTATTTTTATTCTTTTGTTGAAGTCGACTTGTAGAGATGTAATTTCTTGTTGTGGATATATATAAGAGATTGCTTACACCATTTGATGGAAATGGTGTGTGTGAATAATTTTCTAAATCATTCGAAGGTAGATAAAAGTGTGAAGAAGAGTGAAGAGTGAAGAAGTGTTCATGAGCTTAACTGGAACTATAATCAGGCATTAGTAGATGCTATTTTTCTCAGTTCAAATCTGATGGATGTAATCAAAATCTTTATGTAAGAAAGTGTGTCTTCCTTTTGTATTTGAGCAGTGAGATCTAGGTAGTGTGCCTGAATGCATGTGCATTCCCCATTCATATTTCTTTATACTTTTAATAGGATGTAATCTTGTGGACTGACCTCCATCGTGGTTTTTCCCCTAATAGGGTTTCCACGTAAAAAATCTTGGTGTTATGTGTGTTTCTGATGTGTTGTTCATTTATGCTTTCATAGTTATTGATTAGATCTGAGAATAAGGTTAATAAGTTGAATAAGTTTGAAATTTTGTGACAACTGATTCACCCCCCCTCTCAATTGTCTGCCCTTGAGTTTCCAACAAAGACTTCAAAGTATATTAGATGGATGTCAAGTCTACCTTCTTGAATGTTGAGTTAGAAGAAGAGGTTTACATTAAAAAATTGGAAGGTTTTTCATTGTCAGAAGATGTTGATATGGTCTACAGATTAAAAATGCATTGTATGGAATCAAAAAATCTCCTATAGCTTGATATACAAGATTGGATCTAGATACATGTTACAGTAGGGATTCAAAATTGGTACTACAAATATCAATATTTACTTCAAGGTTGAGGTAGATCAGATCTTGATTGTGGTTGTGTATGTTGATGACATAATCTTTGGAGGAAGTGAAGGTATGTGCAACAGGTTTACAAAAGAAATGAAAAATGAGTTTGAGATGTCAATATTTTGGGAGATGAATTTATTCCTTAGGTTACAAATCAGTCAATTAGAAAAAGCCATTTCCATTTCACAATCAAAGTATGTCAAGGAAATGTTGAAGAAGTTTGGAATGGAGGATTCTAAACTAGTGTGTACTCCCATGGTTGCATGTTGTAATTTGAGAATAAAATGATGAATCTTCTAAGACGGATCAAAGAAAGTATAGATAAATGGTTGGTGGATTGTTATATCTTACTGCTATTAGACCAAATATCATGCATACATAGTTTGTCTTTTGGTAAGATTTCAAGAAGATCCTAGAGAATCACATGTGGAAATAGTCAAAAGGATATTGAGATACTTGAAGGGAACTCTAGATTTTGGTCTATGGTATCCCAAGGATACTAATTTCTATTTGAGTGCTTATACAGATGTAGATTGGGTAAGTTGTGTAGATGACAGAAGAAGTACAAGTAGAGGTACTTTCTTTCTTGGAAGGATATTGGTTTCTTGGTTGAGTAAGAAGCGAGATTTACTACCATTATCTATTGTAGAGGAAAAATATATTGCAGCACCATCATTTTGTACATAGGTGTTATTAATGAAGTGGATATTGAAGGATATCAAAGTATCATATGATGATCCTATTTCTATCTTGTGTGACAATACAAGTTCTATCATTATTTCAAAAAACTCAGTAATGCATTCAAGGAAAAAGCATATATCTATCTAGTATCACTTTCTAAGAGAGAAAGTCATAGAGAATGAAGTGAAGCTAGAGTATGTTCCTAACAATAATTTCAAATCAAAGGTCTAAAGGTCTAAATCAGGTCAAAAATTCCACTCCTAACCCTTCTTTTCCTTTTGGTAGGATCCTATCAGGGTTTCAAGACCTGATTGGACTTTTGGACCTTTTGGTCTAGAACTCCAAATTCTCTTTCATTTCCTAGACTTGATTTTCTCCCTTAATGAGATTTCAAATTTTTTTGGAATTTTGGCTTGATAGTTTGAATTCAATTTTTGTTTCCACTCCTACCCTCTAGTTTCTTCATTCTTAGGATCCTTTTAGTTTTTCGGGATTTGATTGGACTTTCAGACATTCTGTAAAAATTTCATTTTTTTGCAACAACTCTCTTGACTACCAATTTTGATTCTTGGGGCTAAATGGATGATCTTAAATGCATCTCTCAACAACTTTAATTGGGATAAGGAACAACCATGCTCCTTTATGGTTTTAGACCACCTTTCTTTTAGATATCCAATCTTATCTATGATTTGTTAAATATTTTGTGAGGGTTTTATTCCTCATTTTTGTGCTCATTAATACAAGGGTGTGGATTTTTCATTGGAAATCTGATGTGTAATAGAAGAAATCATGGGGATTTGAATGCATTTTTAAACATTCTGGGTCATTTTCCTAATGTATCCTAATGAGGTAAAGGAAAGATCTACCTAATTTTTAGAGTAAGAGATATTGAGAGAGATTCAATAGAGGAACATAAGAGAAGAGAGAATCAGTTACAAAGCCAACTTAGAAGAAGGTATTAAGAGGAAATCCTAGGTTTTAATATGTAGTTCTAGGTTTAGATATTTAATATTATAATATTTTAGGTTTGATCCCAAATTTATGATAGCATTTTTTAACCTAAATATTGAGTGATTAAAGGAAAAACCAACCTTAGAAGAGTGTCTCCTCATGTATGGTGTGCATTTATAGATGTATGGTTGATTTTTTTTTATCCAAAAGTCTATAAAATCTATGCAAAGCTTTTGCATGATATCTTTTCAATATAGTAAAGGAAATGTGTGGGTATGCTTAAGGATTAAAAAGTATCCTCTCTTAATATTATACAACTATTTATTATCTTTTTGAATGAATGTGTAGAACCTAGCTTTCCTATGCATTTAGAAAGGCATAGTCTTTTTATGGTGACTTAATTAAGTCATTACCTTTTTTTCAGTTATTGCATCTATGATTAAAAATCTAGAGACTTTGTTTCCCAATGGATAAAGACATTTTTTTATTATTGGATTTCTCTCCTATCATCCTCAACACACTCCAAACTCATCAATTAAAAAAAATAAAGTTTTACTTTTTATGTGTTTTACTACCATGTCTAAATAAATACAACAATGCAAGGGTGTGTCATAAACTCATTATTAGACATTTGTATGGTATATTATTTGTTAGTAATAGTCTTAATATTATTTGTCCAAACTAGCACATAGGTATATTATGACATCAGTATTATGATGCATTGTGTAGTAGGTATAGTTTGTTGAAAGGTATTATCTAATTCTCCAATCATCAAGTTAGCATCTTAGGGAGACCCCCCTTTGGCTTGCAGAGCCAGAAGTGAAGGAGGTCTTACCCACATCAATCATTCGCCCTTAGTTTCCCAACCTAAAGATAGGTTTGTGGCAATTATCCAAGTTTGACACCCTTGCCACTTGGAAGGTTATCAAACCTTAGGGATTTGGGTCCTACAACCTAGGTCACCAACAATTTGATTGGTATATATTGAGGCATGGTCATTTGTTTATGTGTGTTATATTTATTAGATTATCTTCACATGTACCCATCAAGTGCATGGAATTCCTTGAGAGTGTTGTGGAATCCTCTTTTTTATTTTTTTCTTAAATTTAATTCTATGCAATAGATGCATATCACCTTGGTCTTCTACACCCTAGTGCATAACATCTATTGCTACATCAAAATAAATTTTATCTTCATAAGCCAACATAATAAATAATTCTAAATAAAAATTTCTCCAAATCTCATAACCAAATGTCTTTATTTCATCTATTCAATTTTATCACATCCACCTCTTCATAATTCATCATTCAATATCTTATTTGTGTGGTTTTTGTACAACTAACCTATTGAGGTAGGTCATTATCTCATCACTTAATGTTCCATCATTTCCTCAACATGAATGGGGCATATCATCACTTTCTTCTAATTCATTTTGTATTTCATCATTTCCTCCACATTATTGGTGCATATCAATGCTTTCTTCATATCTCATCCATCTCATTATAGCTACTTTTATTTTCTTTAAAATAATGTTACTTTGACCATTGTCTAAAAGAGGGGAAAATTGTAGACACCTAAAAATATCACCTTCACTTGCATCACTAATTTCATCCTATCACGTCATCTAATACCCCTATCATTATCATTTGATTCATTCATCCATCACCTAGTACACACATATCATCATCATATCACCTATAATGCACATTACCACCTAATGCCTAATATTTAATTAAATAATTTATAATTACTTACTTAAATTTGACTATAATTATTTATTGATTTAATAATTGATTATCCATTAATTATTATTTATCAATTATCCATATTATCCATTAATAAATTAATTTAATATTAACTTCCATCACATATGCATCAATAGCTTAATTATTTAATTATTTAATTATTAAGTTAATTAATTCTTGACCTCATCTAGCTAACTCTTTAATATAATCAATTCACTCAAAGCCACTCTCAATCCCACTCATCAATCAAATCCAATTCACTCACTCATGCACTTATTTAACACCTTCATGTAAGTAGTTAATGTTGCAAGTATGAAGGTATTTTCATTGATGTCAACAAGCTTATGTTGTCATTGGTGTCAGTTGTGTAGTGGTTGAGAGAGATTGTTGTAGTATTGTGTTCTGGTTTTGCTCTACATTTCTTCTAGGTTGAAGATCTACTTGTGTGGTTTGGATATGTTGGTTACAAGTTTTCAAAGATGATATTTTTAGAATTTGTGGTGATTGATCATTGTACAGAAGAAGTTGTATTCACTAGTGTGTGAATTGTGCATTACAGAGGTGTCTAGGAGAAATGTCTTTGCTTTTCATTTCTCCACAGTTGTGTTTTAGGACTTGTGATTCTAAGTGAGAGTTGATGGTATTGGTCTCTTTCCTATGTCAATAGGATTCATGGTTTGGTGTTCTGGAAGATGTTCTTCTGAGTTACAATGTGTGGCAATGTTGTTAGGATGTACTGGGCTTGCACATTCTTCAAGTGATATTTGTTACGAAGGAGTTTGTTAGTTTTCAAGATGTTTTTGGATCCTGTTCAGATGGATTTCATTGTTTGAAAGTTATGGATTGATCAAAGGAAATGCATAGTTAAACTTTTAATGGTGTTTGCACAGGTAACAGCTTACCTAGTGTTTACAGTGAATGCAAAGCATCTTCAAAGTTTGTGGAAGCATGTTGAGGTATGTGTCATAACACAATTTTTATTGCATTTAAATTATGATATGATAAATTGAATTATTGGTGAAATTTAATATGTTGAATGAAAATTTTGATATTTTTGAAAAGATAGAAAGAATTTGACCGTTGTTGACTATGTGATCTTTTGGACTATCTTATATTTTATCATGATTGAACATTACTGATGAACTATGTAAGTGCAAGTGTGTGCAATTGTAGGATGACAGGTTGAAGGATGAGAACACAATTGAATTAGGATCATTTAGCTAGATCGAATGGTAAGATTGATAGAATCTAGGTGCACACACCATAAATTAGCATGATAACTGCATTTGAAATTCATATAGGAGAATTATATTAATTTGACTTGAAATGATTTGGTGATTGAAAAAGGTAGACTTGTAAAATGAAATATATGTGAAATTTTTATTTAATTTTCTATCTTGATTATGTTTTTGAGAATTTAAAAGAAAATGATAGTGTGAATTAACATGTAAATGAATGTATTTATTTCAAAAGGCTTATATAAGGATAAGAAAAATCCACTTCATTTAAACATTATTGTTCAAAATAAAAATGAAAGTTCATTTATATATAAATGTTGATACATGTACATGAAAACATACACACACACACACACACACACATATATCAAATGTATTCTCTCTCTTGCACCTTGAGCAATCTAGATGATGAGAAATCTATATGCATGTATGCATGTTATAAAAAATAGTTTCAAATAAAATTATGCATTTGAGTTATTCCACAAATTGGTATCAGAGCCTTTTGTGTCTCAGTTATGCCTGAAGATAGTTTCTCTATTGATATTCATCTTGGATCTGGATATGATGCTTCATGTTCTGAATGCTTTAACTCTAAGGAACTTCTCATCCCTAAGATCTGTTTCATTTGTACTTTTTTTTATCTTCATCCTCATTGCCATAGTTTTGTACTTTGTCCATATGTAAATTAGCTCAATGTATTCAAAGCCATTGGAAAATTGTTACGAATAGATCTGGAGCTAAAAACTACCCAGTAGATCATGAGTACTTGTGGACCCGCAGTAAGACCATAAATCCCATGTTGAAGCCGATGAACAGGCACGGAAGGGTGAGCAATAAGTCAGAAAACGTAGCAACAAAAGGATCGAAATGCACAAGTAAATTCTACTCTCTTTGCAATGACTAGCCAAAGGTCAATGAATGCAAGTAGATCTCTCTCTTCTATCATACATAACTAATTTGAGGATAAAGAGGAATA
Source organism: Sequoia sempervirens (assembly GCA_007258455.2). Classification (NCBI taxonomy): domain Eukaryota; kingdom Viridiplantae; phylum Streptophyta; class Pinopsida; order Cupressales; family Cupressaceae; genus Sequoia; species Sequoia sempervirens. The sequence continues at coordinate 13,822 of VDFB02142585.1, forward strand.
TGTAGATGAAAAAGGGAATTTTAAGTTTCTAGATGTCAAGATATTAGATCTTTATCCATAAGAAGGAATAATAGCTAAATCAATGCATACTATTAGACAATATGAATTGAATCTTAAAGTGTTTGGAATTGGGATCTATCTAGTCTATCTTCCATTCTTACTTCCTACAGATATTAAGAGATGGAGAGAAAAAGGATATTTTCATGTCCACTTTTCTTATATTGATATCATAGTTCATCCTCATTTTAACTATGACATAGGTGCAGAATATTTTGGTAGTCTCATAGATACTAGGTGTTGTATATGGTACCAAGTTGTTTTATCCCAATTCAAAGGAATCCTTACCAAAGCCTCAGATGAACAGAAAGGCGGTGATGAGCATATTTTTGTCCAACCAAATTTTACCATTAGTTTAGAAGATAAATATGTACAGTCTTCTTTCTGTCTACTTTTCCAAGTCAAAGGTGTTGAGCTTCAGCCTAATTCTATCTATGTTATAATTGGTGGCCATTGTATATATATATATATATTATTAAACAATGTGTTTCCACCATCAAATTTTCCAGCCGAGGTAAGTTACCCAAAAGGAAACTCAAACATCCTTGATTTTGGCCAACACATTAACCATGAAGGATTTGATATTGGTTTCCCTATTATCAAAAAACTAATTAACCAATCACAACCTAGATTCCAAGAACTTCCTATGCCTTCTCATAGGTTGTGGTCCAGTAAGCCCCGTGTGTAGAGTTGTAGAGTCTCCAACATTAATGTTAGATCTCTGCCTGATGAAACTCTTTTTGAGCAACCTGAAGCCTCAACCAGTAGTAGACCTATTTTGTCTAAAATATCTTATTCTTTGTCAAGAAATTTCCCAACTACTTCTAATAAGCCATACATAGATTATAATCCTGAAGAAGAATTAGGATCATCTAGTTATTTCCCTCTATACAGGAAACCCTCCATTAATCCATATCCTTCAAGAGCTTCCTTGGCTACACTCTCTGATTTGAGAATTAATCCTAAGTTGATGGATAGATTGGCTAGACAATCAGCAAAAAACTAGCCTTGACTCCCAAGGAAGAAGAAAAACAAGATAAAAAAGGAAAAGGAATCAAACTCACCAAGATGGGTGAAAAAGGTTGTATGATGAAAGAAAAGCTTCCTAGAGCAGGAGCTAAAAAGAAAAGTATTTATAAAATGGAAATGAAAGGAAAGGAGTAAGAAGTCATAGGCTATGAACTGGTTCAGTGGCCAACCCCTGAAACATTTACAGTTGTTAATCCAAATAAATAGCTTTGGTGTAGATATGAAGCTATATTTCATGTGGATCTGGGAGAGAAACACAAAAACTCTGAAGCATAGAGAAATTGGTTAGCCCAGTGGATGATCTCAGCACAAGACAACATTGATGATATGGTCGTAGATATTAGAAGTGTTGGAAATAATTGTTTAAAGACCCATATTGAGCTTAATAATGTATCTTTCACCCAAGGTAAAATTAGTACTTATATCACAAAGATTGAGCAACACTCTTCCTCTATTATAAACAACCTTTCTAGTGTTAGCTACCAAGTAAGTCAGGCACAACAGGATGTTAAAACTATAGTAACCAACCAGACTCATCAAGATAGTTATATAGCATCCATCTATGACAATCAAAAGCATTTTGAAAATGCCAGAAAATAGGATGTGGACAATAAAAAAAATACTTATAGATGTTGTAGCCAAAAAGTTAGAAAAACTTTGACTAGTAGCTAAGAAAATTAGAAAAACACAAACTAGCCAAGACAGTTCTAAGGAAGAAGAAAAATAAAAGAAAGGAAAAACACAAGAGCAAGTAGTCCCAAAACCAAAAAGAATAATAGTGCATAAGAGAACAAGGAAAGATGAAAAGGAAAATATCATTGAAACATCCACTAAAAGAGTGTAATCATCTACACAAATTTCTATGCCCAAAGTCAAAGAACACAGTTTAGCCAAAAAAGAAGAAAAGGGAAAAATACATGATTGGTTGCAAGAACTAGATGTAGAAGAAGATCAAGGAGAACTAGTGTACATGGATGAGCCTAGTTTTTCCAACAAAGAATTTGATGCCAAAGAGTCATCCGATGTGAATACTTTTGAAGTTTCTGCTAGTGAGTTTGAATTTTATGTAAGTACTGATGTGGATAATTTTGAAGCGTTAGAGTTAAATTTTTTTGATTATAAGAATTTTCCAGAAGTTGAGTCATGGGAATCCATGAAGAAAATTGCTGATTTTGATATTGAGATGAAGGATGCAGTAATAGAAAATGCTAAGCCTATGCAACTTAGGCCATTTTTTGTGAGTGGATATATTCTCAATATTGATAAAATTGTGGATCCCTTTGACACTATCTGCACTTGGGAAGATACACTCAAAAACATGTTTGACAGGAGTGGACCACGGAATGAACCTTCAAAATTTTTGTATGCAGTCAGATTATTGTCTGGAAAACTCAAAAATTAGTGGAACAACTTACCAGATCATGGTAAAAGAAACCCCTTAGATGAAAACATTGATTATGTCAAGCAAAAGGACATGGGGAAGTATGATATTTTCTCTACTGGTTTCGAAGAATTTAGATCTCTATTAATTAATCATTTATATGGTGAAACATCAAATCAAATAACTGAAGCCAATAAGATATTACAAACTTTCAAATTTAAAGAATTTGGCTAAGTTTCACTCATATAATTTAGTCTTTGAAGCATTCATGATAGTAGCCAACAAACTGCATGACCTAACAACAAAACAATATTATTTGAACTCTTTACCCTGTGGATTAGGCACTTGGGCAAAAGACTATATTATTAGAAAAGAACACATGACAATAGAAGAATGTACTTTTGCAGAATTGAAAGGAGTTATTGGCTATAAACTGGAGAAACAATGCTTATTAGGAGCCTTGCAAGCCAATAAAGAAGAATATAATTATACATTTAATTTCAAAGAATTTTGTGACTTGCCACCCATGAACCAGCTTACAAATTTCTAGCAGCTCAAACAATTCAGAAGGAAAATTTGTGGTAAGAGATGCAAATGCAAAAAGTGCTTCCAAAACAGGTATGAAGGAGAACATACATTCAAAAGAAGTAAATTTGGGAAGCATGGTAAAAGAAGATACAAGGTGGTTCCATACAAAAGAAGAAAATTTTCTAAACAACCACCACCATACTTATTAAAGAAAATAAATAGAAAGGTCCCTAGATGAGTTATGTGATTTGTTTTTAAAGGACCTCACTATGCAACAAATTTTCCAAAAAAGATAAATCCTAGCACTAAAATTTATGCAATATTTGAATATGAAAACCAAGATTGGGAAATAGTAAATAGTTAAGATGCTTCTGTTGATAATGATAGTTTGTATGAATTACTTGAAATTGTTCCTGATACTAGCTATATGATGAGATTTAAGGATCTTAAGGATAGGCAAAGACATTATGCCAAAAGATGGTCATCATCTAAATTAGAATATATTTTTGATGAAGAAGAAGATTATGTGGTCTCTTTGCTCAGACATACTCTTGATGATGTCAAGCTTAAAATCAAAATTGAAAAATCAAAAGTTCCATATAAGACTACAAGAACAAAAGAAGAAAGGAAAAATGTTGTAAAACAACATTTGGCAACTCTAAAAAAAATGGAGTCAGAAAAGGAATAACTCTAGAAACAATTGAAATTGCAAAAGAAACCCAAGAAAGGAGCAGCCAAAGAAATTGATAATGGTTACAAGATCCCACCATGGCAATGAGATAAACCATCTTCTTCAAAGCATAAAGATAGACCTGCACACACTGATATTATTGTTGTTTTTAAGAAATTGGATCTTCTTATGGATGACATAGCTAATCTTAAACGTACCATTAAAACACAATAGAAAGAATTAAGAAATCTTTCTACCACAGTGGGAGAAATCAAAGATATTTTGTTCAAAGTTGATTAACAGTCAAAGCAACAAAATTTTGAACAATCAAAACAAGAGCAAGAAGAGACAGAGGAAGAAAGCAATAGTAGTAGCAGTAGTTTAACTTTTGTATATATAGTATTAACTTTTGTTTTCTAGGTTTCAAGAAGATTCATATGGATGATTTTGTAGATACATGATCTTCGCGGTCTCTGGCCAAGACAAATGCTATACCTCCATACTTTTGGAAGCTAAGACCAGACTTGCCACATAGTTATGACATTAATGGAGAAATAATTCATATGGGCAGATATGCATAGGATGTACATGTGGACATAACGGGAAAAATGTTTGTAACATATTTTATTGAATACAATGATCTTGAAGATGATGTTATATTAAGTTTTTTTTTTCACTAAATATGAACCGCTTCACTTTTGGAGTTGAATAAAATCTCTTTGAGACATGAATACAGTCAAGTAGAAAGACCTACACTTAAAATAGTCAATCACAAGTTTGAAAATAGTGTGAAAAAAGAGAAAAAAGAGTCAGTTAAAGAACTAACATAATCATTTATAGAAATGTTTGCAGAAATCAAGAACAAATTTGAGAAAGATTGTTGCAATATGAAGGTCCATTACAATTCTGGTCATAGGAGCATGAAGAATGTGAAATCCATAGTAGACCAAAATGTCAGTCTATCATTCCACATGAACCTGCCTATTTAATGAGACCGACGGAAGTTAAAGAGATGGACAAACATTTGAATGAGCTTCTTGAAGGCCATTTCATCATACCAAGAAAAATTCCATTCTCATGCCTAGCATTTCTAGTAAACAAAAGAGTTGATCAACAAAGAGGTAAAAAATGATTTTGCATCAATTACAAGCCACTTAATGACATTATTCTTCCATTTAATTATCCAATTCCATTCAACTCATATTTGATCAGATGAACAACAAATAAGAAAGTGTCTTCTAAATTTAACTACAAATATGGGTTTTGGCAAATAAAGGTTAAAGAATTAAACAGGTACAAAACTGCATTTTCAGTCCCTCAGGGATTATATGAATGGAATGTTATGCCATTTGGTATTTGTACAACACCAACTTATTTCCAGTGAAGAATGGACCAAGCATTAAAACATTTAAAGGATTTTTGTGCAGTTTACATTGATGATATTCTTATATTTTCTGACTCAAAAACTGATCATTTGCAGCACATGGGGGTGCTTTATACATCAATCAAAAAACATGGAATATGTTTGTCTACTAAGAAAATGGTAATTGGTCAATCTCAAATAGATTTCCTTGGCCTTCACCTTAATAGGGGAAAAATCTAGCTACAACCACATATTCTTCAATGAATCCAAGAATTTTCTGATATATTAGAAGATAAAAAGTAGATCCAAAGGTTTCTTGGATGTCTAAACTATGTATCACCCTTTTACAAAGGAATAGTTGAAGATAGGAAAGCTATCCAGGAGCATCTCAAAGAAGCAAAGAAAGAAGGATGGTCTTTGAAGGAAAAAAAAGAAATCCATAGAATTAAATCTAAGTGCCAAAAATTTTCTTCTCTTCAAATTCCAGCTCCAAATTTACCATTATTCTTATATACTGATGCTTCTAATACAGCATGGTCTCTATGCTCATACAGGAAGAAGAAGATGGGAAATGAATATCTGTGGCTACAAGTCCGAAACTTTCACTGACACTGAAAGCAGATACCATATTTATGAAAAAGAAATACTGACGGTAAAGAAAGGTATGGAGAAATTCAAAATTTTCCTCAAACCAATCAAGTTTATTGTCCACACAAATAGTCAAGCAATGAGAAGTTTCTTAAAGAAGAAGCCCAATAAAGACATTTCCCAAGGAAGAGTGGCAAGATGGTATTTTAAATTTATGAATTATAACTTTGATATAGAATGGATTAAAGGTGAAAATAATCCATTAGCAGATGCTTTAACCAAAGAATTTGTAGGATCAATTTATAATGGTCTTGTTTTCAAAAACCCTGCTTTCTACAGGTCAGATGGAACCCCAATGTTTTTCCATGAAGATGATGAAAACTTAGAAGATGAAGAAAATAAAAGGGTTATCCCTTACCTACCAGAGGATATAGTTGTGAAATTACTTGAATCATTTTTTTCTTAATAAATGGCTCTAAGAACTTGAACAAATTATTTAGTACTTTCATGGGAAAGGATTAGTTGATTCTGATGAAGAAAAAGACTTCCTAGCACTTATGGGATTACAAGATGCCCCAAAAAGGCATTGGTGTAGCAGATATGGTTGTATCCATGTCAAAATACAAGGATTCTTTGGAACGAATTGGTCCAAGAAAAGCAAGATGAATTTTCTCAAATGTCTTAAGTATGGGTTAATAATCATAATTACTTTCCACCAAGATTCCTTTGAAGAATACATAGATTTAATTGGTTCAAGGTTCAATGAAAACATGAAGGAATTCTTAGAGCATATCCATCCCCAATTATGGTGGAAAATGACTCAATGCAAGGACCAATATTTAACCTATTATCCTCACACTGGATACGATTTTCCTAGAATCAAATTATATCCACTAGAAGTTAAATGGTACCCAGAAGTCAGAATTGAAGACTTTGAGATAACTCTCAAACCTGCAACAATGGCTAGAAGGATCGAGATGGATTGAGAATATTCCCAAGATTATGTTACGCCTATACTCAAGACTGGGAATTATCCTTTGCACCTTTACCAATAGAGTTGATGGATCCAATACCTTTCCCTTGGAGCTAGCACATGGGCTTGTCTATGTTGTGATGTCACCCACATTAAAATGTGACAATAGGAAACAACCCTATTTTAAAAAACATGATCCATGTAGCCACTTACAAGTGTTAAGTGGGCCCTTCTCACTCACGGGTGTCCAAAAAGTGATTGTCTTTTCTTCACTATGTTAGTGTTTATGACAGAATGCCTAACAGTTGTCTACTCCATAGTGCAGTAGGTGGTGGGACATGTGTTATCCTCGTATGGATGGATTCCAAATTTATTGTAAAATTCCTTGAGGTTACAAGCTCTTCCCCTTTTATAAATTTTTAGGGACACCTCATTCTTGGCATCGAAAGATTGTTGGATTGGAATCTAGAGTCTAAGTGAAGGTCCCAAGTTCTGCATATCATACATATGCTCTCTCCTACACCTTAAGCTTTATACATCAATCAGAAAACATGGAATATATTTTTCTGCTAAGAAAATGGTAATTGGTCAATCTCAGGTAGATTTCCTTGGTCTTCACCTTAATAGGGGAAAAATCTAGCTACAACCACATATTCTTCAGTGAATCCAAGAATTTCCTAATATATTAGAAGATAAAAATCAGATCCAAAGGTTTCTTGGATGTCTAAACTATGTATCACAATTTTACAAAGGACTAGCTTAAGATAGGAAGGTTATCCAAGAGCATCTCAAAGAAGGAAAGAAGGAAGGATGGCCTTTGAAGGCAACAAAAGTGGTTTAGAGAATTAAATCTAAGTTCCAAAATTTTCCTTCTCTTCAAATTCCAACTCCAAATTTACCATTATTCTTATATACTGATGCTTCTGATACAACATGGTCTATTGTGCTCATACAGGAAGAAGAAGATGGGAAAAGGAGTATTTGCGGCTACAGGTCTAGAACTTTCACTGACACTGAAAGCAGATCTATACCATATTTATGAAAAAGAAATACCGACAGTAAAGAAAGGTATGGAGAAATTCAAAATTTTCCTCAAACCAGTCAATTTTACTATCTGCACAGATAGTCAAGCAATGAGAAGTTTCTTAAAGAAGAATCCCAATAAAGACATTTGCCAAGGAAGAGTGGAAAGATGGTATTTTGAATTTATGAGTTATAACTTTGATATAGAATGGATTAAAGATGAAAATAATCCATTAGAAAATGCCTTAACCAGAGAATTTGCAGGATCAATTTATAATGGTCTTATTTTCAAAAACCCTGCTTTCTACAGGTTAGATGGAACCCCAATGTTTTTCCTTGAAGATGATCAAAACTTAGAAGATGAAGAAAAGAAAAGGGTTCTCCCTTACTTGCTAAAGGATATAGTTGTGAAATTACTTGAATCATTTTTTCTCAATAAATGGCTCTAAGAACTCATACAAACTATTCAGTTTTTTCATGGGAAAGTATTAGTTGATTCTGATGAAGAAAAAGACTTCCTAGCACTTATGGGATTACAAGATGCCCCAATAAGACATTGGTGTAGCAGTTATGGCTCTATCCATGACAAAATATGAGAATTCTTTGGATGAATTGGTCCAAGAAAAGCAAGATGAATTTTCTCAAATGTCTTAAGTATGGGTTAATAATCATAATTACTTTCCACCAAGATTCCTTTGAAGAATACACAGATTTAATTGGTTCAAGGTTCAATGAATAAGTTAAGGAATTATTAGAGCATATCCATCTCCAATTATAGTGGAAAATGACTCAATGCATGGACCAATATTTAACCCATTATCCTCACACTGGATACGATTTTCCTAGAATCAAATTATATCCACTAGAAGTTAAATGGTACCTAGAAGTCAGAATTGAAGACATGGAGATAACTCTCAAATCTGCAATAATGGCCAGAAGGATCGAGATGGGTTGAGCATATATCCCAAGATTATGTTGTCCAAAGAGATTACGTATTCAATGCCTATACTCAAGACTGGGAATTAGCCTTTGCACCTTTACCGACAGATTTGATGGATCCAATACCTTTCCCTTGGATCTAGCACATGAGCTTGTATGTGTTGTGATGTCACCCATGTTAAGATATGACAACAAGACACAGCCCTATTTTAAAAAGCACAATCCCTGTAGCCACTTATAGGTTTTAAGTGGGCCCTTCTCACTCATGGGTGTCCAAAATGTGATTATCTTTTCTTCACTATGTTAGTTTTTACGACACATTGCCTAACAACTATCTACTCCATAGTGTGGTAGGTGGTGGGACACATGTCATCCTCGTATGGACGGATTCCAAATTTATTGTAAAATTCCTTGAGGTTACAAGATTTTCCCCTTTTATAAATTGTTGGGGACACCTCATTGTTGGCATCAGAATATTTTCGGATTGGAGTCTAGAGTCAAAGTGAAGGTCCCAAGTTCTGCATATCAGACGTATGCTCTCTCATGTGCCTTGAGTGATCTACATGATCATAAATATGTATGCGTGTATGCATGTTATAATAAACAGTTTTAGAAAATATAAGAATATCATCAATGTAAATTGCACAAAAATCCATTAAATGTTTTAATGTCTAGGCCATTCTTCACTGGAAATAAGTTGGTTTTGTACAGAGACCAAATGGCATAACATTCCATTCATATAATCCCTGAGGGACTGAAAATGTAGTTTTGTACCTGTCTAATTCTTTAACCTTTATTTGCCAAAACTCAGATTTGCAGTCAAATTTAGAAAACACTTTCTTATTTGTTGCTCATCTGATCAAATCTGAGCTGAATGGAATTGGATAATTAAATAGAAGAATAATGTCATTAAGAGGCTTGTAATTGATGCAACATTGTTTTTTACCTCTTTGTTGTTCAGCTCTTTTGTTTACCAAAAATGTTGGGCATGAGAATGGACTTTTGCTTGGCCTGATGAAATGGCCTTCAAGAAGCTCATTCAAATGTTTTTTTATCTCTTTAACTTCAATCGGGCTCATTAAATAGGCAGGTTCATGTGGAATGAAAGACTGACATTCTATTCTAATCTAGATTTCACATTCTTCATGCTCTTATGACCAAAGTTTTAATGGGTTCATACTACAAAAATCTTTCTCAAATCTGTTCTTGATTTCTACAAACATTTCTGTAGATGATTCTGTCAGTTCTTTAACTGACTCTTTTTTCTCTTTTTTCCCACTATTTTAAAACTTGGGATTCACTATTTTAAGTGTAGGTATTTCTACCTAACTGTCTTCATGTCTCAAAGACATTGTATGCTTCCAAAGGTGACGCGGCTCATATTTAGTGAGAAATAAAAAACCTAACAAAACATCATCTTCAAGATCATTGTATTCAATAAAATTTGTTACAAACATTTTTCCCATTATTTCCACATGTACATCATGTGCATATCTTCCCATATGAATTATTTCTCCATTAATGGCATAACTATGTGGCAATTCTAGTCATGGCTTCCAAAATTCTAGAGGTATAGCATTTGTCTTGGCCAAAGACCGTGAAGATCCTATATCTACAAAAGCATCCATAGGAATCTTCTTCAAACCTGGAAAACAAAATTTAATCCTGATATAATTGCCATTATTAGCGAGTAATAGCTCGAGGCAGATTTTTCCCTTGTTTTCTGACTTAAACTATTGCTACTACTATTGCTTTCTTCCTCTGCCTCTTCTTGCTCAAGTTCTGATTGCTCAGAATTTTGTTGCTCTGACTGCAAATCAAATTTGAACAAAATATCTTTGATTTCTCCCACTGTGGTAGAAAGATTCCTCAATTCTTTATGTTGGGTTTTAATGGTATGTTTAAGATTAGCTATGTCATCAATAATAAGATCCAGTTTCTTAAAAATAGCAATAATATCAGTGTCTACAGGTCTATCTTTATGCTTTGAAGAAGATGGTTTATCTCATTGCCATGGTGGAATCTTGTAACCATGATCAGTTTCTTTGGTTGCTCCTTTCTTGGGTTTCTTTTGGAATTTCAATTGTTTCTGGAGTTCAAGTCCTTTTATGACAACAATTTTTTCAGAGTTTCCAAATGTTTTCTTACAACATTTTTCCTTTCTTCTTTTTTCCCTGCAGTCTTATATGGATCTTTTGATTTTCAATTTGGATTTTAAGTTTGGCATCATCAAGAGTATGTCTGAGCAAAGAGACCAAATAATCTTCTTCTTCATCAGAAAGAGATTCTGATTCGGATGATGACCTTCTTTTGTCATAATGTCTTTGCCTATCCTTAAGATCCTTAAATCTCATTATATAGCTAGTATCAGGAACAATTTCAATTAATTCATACAAACTATTATTATCAAGGGAAACATCTTTACTATTTACTATTTCCCAATCCTGGTTTTCATATTCAAACATTGCATAAATTTTAGTGCCATAACTTATATTTTTTGGACAATTTGTTGCATATTGAGGTCCTTTACAAATAAAACACATAACTCCTCTAGGGAACTTTCTATTTCTTTTCTTTAATAAGTATGGTGGTGGTTGTTTAGAAAATTTTCTTCTTTTGTATGGAACCACCTTGTATCTTCTTTTACCATGCTTCCCAAATTTACTTCTTTTGAATGTATGTTCTCCTTCATACCTGTTTTGGAAGCACTTTTTGCATTTGTATCTCTTACCACAACTTTTCCTTCTGAATTGTTTGAGCTGCTAGAAATCCGAAAGCTGATTGATAGGTAGCAAGTCACAAAATTCTTTCAAATTACATGTATAATTATATTATTCTTTATTGGCTTGCAAGGCTCCTAATAAATATTGTTTCTCTAGTTTATAGCCAATAACTCCTTTCAATTCTGCAAAAGTACATTCTTCTATTGTCTTGTGTTCTTTTTTGATAAAATGGTCTTTTGCCCAGGTGCCTAATCCACAGGGTAAAGAGTTCAAATAATATTGTTTTGTGGTTAGGTCATGTAGTTTGTTGGCTGCTATCATGAATGATTCAAAGACTAAATTGTATGAGTGAAACTTACCCAAATTATTTAACTTCAAAGTTTGTAATATATTATTGGCTTTAGTTATTTGATTTGATGCTTCACCACAAAAGAGATCAATTAATAGAGATCTAAATTCTTCAAAACCAGTAGAGAAAATATCATACTTCCCCATGTCCTTTTGCTTGACATAATCAGTGTTTTGATCTAAGGGGTTTCTTTTACCATGATCTGGTAAGTTGTTCCACTAGTTTCTAATTTTTCCAGACAATAATTTGACTGCATACAAAACTTTTGTAGGTTCACTCCATGGTCCACTCCTGTCAAACATGTTTTCGAGTGTATCTACCCAAGTGTAGACAGTGTCAAAGAGATCCACAATTTTATAAATATTGAGAATATATCCACTCACAGCAAATGGCCTATGTTGCTTAGGCTTAGCATTTTTTGTTATCACATCCTTCATCTCAATATCAAAATTAGCAATTTTCTTCATGGATTCCAATAGCTCAACTTCTTGCAAATTCTCATAATAAGAAAAATATAACTCTAGTGCTTCAAAATTATCCACATCATTATTTATAGAAAATTCAGACTCACTAGGAGAAACTTCAAAAGTATTCACATTGGATGCCTCTTCGGCATCAAATTCTTTGGTGGGAAAACCAAGCTTATCCATGTACACTGTTTCTACTTGCTCTTCTTCTACATTTAGTTCTTGCAACCAATCTCGTATTTTTCCCTTTTCTTCTTTGTTGGCTAAACTATGTTCTTTGACTTTGGGCATAGACATTTGTGCAGATGGTTGAGCTCTTTTAGTGAATATGTTTCAATGATCTCTTCCTTTTCATCTTTCCTTGTTCTCCTCTGCACTATTATTCTTTTTGGTTTTGGAACCAGTTGCTCTTGTGTATTTCCTTTCTTTTCTTTTTCTTCTTCCATAGAACTGTCTCGCCCAATTTTTGTTTTTCTAATTTTCTTAGCTACTAGCCAAATTTTTTCAAACTTTCTGGCTACAACATCTATAAGTATTTGTTGATCATCCACATCTTTTTTTCTAGCATTTTCAAAATGCTTCTGATTGTCATAGATGGATGTCATATAACTATCTTGATGAGTCTGGTTGGTTACTATAGTTCTTGTAGACAAGTGAAATTGACATCACGCATATTTCATTAAATCATATTCGTGCATCAATTAAATAAATCAAGTTTATTTGATTGATCTCCTAAGGTTATCTTTTTAATTAAATAAATCACTTTATTTAATTATCTCCTAAAGTTTCTTCATTTAATTAAATCAAATGTATTTAATTAATTGGATAGTGCATCAATTTCCTCCCTTTTTATTTAAATAAATCCAAGTATCTAAGTCAAAATTCAAAATCACCTAATCATAATTAATGCTAATCCTAATCCTCTTTTCTCTAGATTTTGCAACTTGTGCACATAAATCAATTTAATTGATTTATAAATTCATCTTTTTCATTCAAAATGGCATCTTTGAGGGAATATTCCTCCAAGTTTGAAAATCCCTCCAAAAGGGATTTTTCCTTCCAACAAAGCATTTAAGAGCTCTTACATGTCTCTTACATGTCTCTTGCACAAGTCAAACTCGGCATTTAACTCATCTTTTCATCAAATTCAAATTTCAAATCTCCCCCTCTTTGGCACATTGACCAAAATGTGCTCATTCCTCAACCTCTCACATGTTGACAAGTGGCATCTTGTCATTGGTGGATCTTTAGTCCCACATCCTCCATGTTTTGAATTCTTCTATCCTTCTTGGTTACAAATAGAGGCCTCCTCTATTGTATTAATCCTACACAAGTCATCTAAGTTAGCACTTCATCTTGATCATCATCTCCACAATCTTAGTATCTTTGTGATACACACATCATCTTGAATCTTTTCCATCATATCACATAACATCTTCATATCTTGAGCTTATCAAAAAGGGGTTGGGAAAGGGCTTCTTTCCATAGAAGCACCAATCCACTATGAGATGAATTGTGATTCATGTTGTTTATATGCTTATTTAGCTTTTCTTGTTGTTTTAATATATTATTTAGCATATCTAACATGATGTAATATTTCATAGGGATACTGGATTTGTTATGTTTTACTTGACTTCCATGAAAAATACTTGTCAAAGTCTAACATTTTGCAGATTTAGCGTCCACAAAATGGTGTTAGAAGGAGGGCAGACTTATGCATGCAATTTGTAGTTTACCTATTTATTTATTTATGTTAAAAGGAGAGGTTATTTGTACATGCAATTTGTAATCTATTGGATTCAATTGGGGACGATGTTGGTCAAAGGTTGAGGAATGCATCTTTACGCCAGCTAATAGTATTTGATTGAGATTTTCTTATGCCTGTTCAATGAATCTTTTTTGTGTAGATCTAGCTATCATTGCATTCCATGAGATCACATTTCAGAGAAGCATTTTTTCCAATAGTTCACACGCCTTCCCTATGCTTGTGCATTCTGCATACAATCATTTTTTCCGACAGTTCACATGCCCTTCAATATTTCTTAATATAGTCATGTTTTGTGATCCATATTTGTCTGCATTTTAATTTTTGTTGTTTTGTGGGTTTAGTAATCTGATCTTTGGCAATGCAAATGGAGTTAGGATAAGTCAAATTTCCCTTATGTATTGGGCTGCAGTCTGTCATCAGCCAGGGGTTTTGTATGCTCATGGATTTACACGTATGAGTACCACATTTTTGTAACCATAAAGTATGTGGTGTCAATCATGTACATTGCAGTCTTGACGTCAATCCTATATGTTGCAGTCTTGGTTGGTTTCTAGTGCCTTCAAATTTCACAGGTTTCTAGTGCATTTTATTTTGATTTTAATATTGCATTTTTGGCGAGCAAATTGATTCATGATATCAATATCATGCCAAAAAGGATGGAGTCGGATCCTTGTTTGGGAACCTAAATACAAAAAAAATAGTGGCACCCAAAAGCGTTAGGTTTCTTCTATATCTGAGCGTCCAGTAGTAAAAGTTGTTCTCAATTGATGTTGGGAGAAAATTTATGTTCGTTCATTAGATTAATGTTCATCATCAATCTTCTATTGCGCATTGTTGTATATTGCGCATTGCTGACTCCTCTAGTGTACCACCACTACTACCTCTTGATTATTAATCATGGTTGCCATGAGTTGCAATGCAGGCCAATAATGATTTTATTAAGGGAGAAAGTAACCATCATTTAAGATCTACTCACTACCCAACTACGTACAGTCTATAGCAATCTAAATAGCTGGAAGAAAATATAGTAGACTATGCACATTATTAAGTGAATGCAGCATAGGCACCAATCCAAGCCTGCAAATTCTTCCACTTTTGAGAAATTAATATACTGGGTGGATTGGAGGTGATGTTTATATTTATGTTGGGGATGGTCGAGAAGGATACACAAATCTAACAAAATCTTGTTTTTGTCATTATTTCCTCTGTTGTATCTAACTTTCTAGATTAAATAGTGAATATCAAGAATGTTTTTAAATTCAATGGACGACATCAGCAGGGTAGGTACAAACATAGAATACACTTACAACAATATTAGCATTGAAATGGACATTGATTTGATTTGACTTGTCAATCATGACTCAAAGAAATATTAGTTGTTAAATTTATCCCACCTTACCACACCACACTGACATCCAAAACCCAAACTAAACCCTTTTGTATTTTTTCTCCAGTTGAGGTACTAAAATGTGGAATGGTTGGGATATTCAAACAAGGAAAACAAATGCATTAATGAGTGATCACATATCTACTTTAGCCACCACTCATTTATGGTTTATTGCAGGCATCTTTATTGTTTGAAATCACTCATTTATGGTTTTTTGTAGGCATCCTCGTTAATTAGCATTGCTCCTTTATGACTTTTTGCAAGCTAAGTGGAGGGGATTTGAAAATCTTACCTAAATTGTTGTGAATCTTTATCTATGTGCAAAATCAGGACTCTAATTAAGGCTTCATTTTATTTTTGAAATCATTAGTATTGTTTGAAGTTAATGATTAAAATCAATTTAATTAAATAATTAAATCCTCACATGATTACCTTCTTTTTTATTATCTTGTAGGAAGAGCGAGGGGGAAGGATTTTCATTCAAAGGAGTTGCAACATTGGAAGATAAGAGGTGATCTTTGAAGAATCTTGGAGATAAATTGAGCATCAAATTTGGAGTTGATAAAGCATTTTTTAATGCTTGGATCTTTCATTCTATTCTTTAATTTTTTGTTTTAGAATCACTTCTTTTTAGGCTCTAAAAACGAACATTGCAAAAGCTTTCAATTTTCATTGCAAAGGGGTTAAATTGAACTTTAGGAAAATTGACTAGATTTCGTTTGAGGTTAACAATTGAACAAGACAACTTTCATATCTCATTTTGGTTCTTTAAAACAAATCAAAATCATTGCTTTGTGGACTTAAAATGAACATGTGCAACTTTGTTTTGTGATTACTTACTCAAACTAATGCCATCAAAAATATGTATGCTCTTCTCTCGCGCCTCATGATGATCTTGAGAATCAAAAGGATTTTTGATGGTCTTAGGGTGGGATAAAGTAATCACCTCCACATTTCATTTTGGGGTTAAAATTGAACAAAACATTGTGCGAGTGTGAGTAAACCTATTGCATGTGTTCTCCCTTTTTTTTCTAAACGAAGGTTGATCAAACTATGAATATGTTTGCTTGCTTTTGTTTATCTTAGAGGGCCTGCCTTGGGGAAAGAGTACTCACCCAAGGGAATGAATCAACCGGTAACACTCTAAAGCCAAGAGTATTTCCAGTTGGGATATAAATGTGGGTATTGGAATAAACACTAGTATCACATGGTTGACTCCAATGAGAAGGGCAGCAATGGTCTCTCGCCACGTTGGGTCAACTCCTATGAATGGAAAGTCTGAATTAAAACCCTTGTTGTAGAAAGGCCAAAATATCTATCTATTTGTTGTTGCAAGAATGGTCGTTCTGAAGCCGCCCCACACTTTTACGGTCTTTAGTATAAATGCAAAGAATTCCATGGGAGTTTCATGGGTGTTGATGTTTTTCTTCCCCATATAAGTGAGTGTTGTGGAGGGGAGCCAGTGGGGTCAAGCATCTAACCATTCCCTAAAAATAAGTGTAGCTAGACTTGTCCAAGTGGGGATTCAACAAATATAGTCTTTCATAGCCATAGGGTTGTACTTTTTCTTGGTTACAAAACAATTTGCTTGATCAAAAACATTGGAATAAAAACATTCAACATGAGCATCAAATCTCAAACCCTTTAGGAGAAGCAAATATCCTCAAACGAATTCACATGCTATTGCTTGCCCTTGGGATTCTCATCCTTAGAAGCTTCTAAGCATCTGGATTTCATCTCAATTTTCTCCTACTAAGGTCAACATTAGGTAACCTTTTCCTTGATTTCCTTGGTTTCCACATAATGCACTTTGTGGGATGAAAGAAAATTAGGACATTGGACATCTAGTTTTAAAAGCTAATCAAGAGTGTGTTTGTGATAAAAGTAATAATTAAGAAAATTTAACTCAAATTCAACCCCACACATGTCCTTGGTCTGTTTTGGTCATTTGGTTTTCATGCAAACATTAGTATTTTGGGTTTTTAACTACTCTTAGAGAAAATCATGTTCTTCACTATCTTGGTCTTGTAAACAAGGTTCTCCTTAAGTTCATTTAGGATCAAATCAAACACTTCATCCATCCAAAACATCTATCAAAATCCATCCCACCAAACAACTTTAGAGCTTTGGAAACATCATTGTCTAGACTTGGGTACATCCTTAAACCAAATCAAAATCATTTGTTTAGTTAGGTATGTTTGGATGAATCCTTCCACACACACTTAGTTAAATTATCACCTATTTGAACAACTTTATCCTAAAGATCACATCTAACATCTTAGGGTTTACAAGTTCATTATCCAATCAAAACAATCAAAATCAAATCCTAAGTCTAGCATTGATCCAAAGTTCCTAAAACGTTCAAAACCCATATCATTCACCCCTTTCATCATTCATCTCGTCATTGGTCCTAAACACCTTAGTGGTCACTTTTGCAACAAGGTCAAAACACAAGAAGAAAATGGATTATAAACTCGATCCATACGTCATGAGTAATCCAAGCCAGCCAAACTATCAAAGTCTTACAATGCCAATTGATTATCAACACTCACATTTATTCAATCCGTACATGGGATCATTATCTCCTACAAACCTCAATGGTACAACAAATGTGAGTATGCCCAATTCAAAGTTTGGAACACCTTTCCTGATGGTATATTTAAGTCCAAGTACAAACCTACAAATATATCAACCAAATACTCAATGCATGAGTCTTCAACAAATCAACATTATCCCACCAAATCCCTACATACCAAATGTGAATGTACCAAGTACAACTTCATCAAACATTAACATTTTGAATCCAAACATGGTAAACTTTGGGATGGATATGTTTAAAAATCATAGGAATGTCGTTCAAAGTCCAAACAAGATGTTTTCAACTCCAAGTCAAGGTAACATCATGCAAAATCAAAGTTACCTAAATCAAGGAAATATGATCCCCAACACCAACAATGTTCAATTTCAACCTATAATTCCAAATCTAAACATCATCCCAAATCAAAACATTGTCCAAAATCAAACACCACAAGTACACACTCCAAATCTACTTTAACAAAAGAATCAACTTTATCAAGGGAGTCAAAATCAAAATTAGGATCAAATTTCACTAGATCAACTTGCTTCACTTTCCAAACTAATTGAATTATTGAGCCAAGAGACATCTTCACTCCAAAATCAATACACTCTTCCTTTGGTTAAAACATGTCATCAAAGCATTGAGGTGTGTCCACAACCACATCAAGAACAATATCTCCAATGCCAAGAATTTAGATATCAAGATCAACCACATCAAAAAATCCAACCCCCACGTCTTGAAGATCAATCACCACATCTCCAAAATCAATCACTACAAGGTCAATTTAAAGTACAAATCTCACAAGGTAACAAATGAAAGTACACACCACTTGGAAGACCAATTGAATTAGTCCTACAACAATTGGTACAAGAAAATCTGATCAAACTCCCTATCTATGGGAACTATCAAGAACCCCTAGTTAAACCACCAGGGTATAACGAGAAGCACCATTGTGATTTTCACAAAAAAAAGGGACACACAACATCAAGTTGTATTCAACTCAAAAATCTCATCCAAGACCTCATTGATCAAAAGATAATCATTTTTGGGGACAATGATGAAGATTTGACCACTAGTGATAGCATTCACAATCTCTTTTCCACAATTTTTGTAAACAATGTTCAAGACCTATCCATCAATGAGCACATTGAAAATGTTTCCACCTCATCCAATGACCAACTCACCATACATCAAGAGCCACTTTTTAGTGATCTATTTCAAGGAGTGTTAGAATTATTTGATTCTATTGACATAATGCATGATCCATTGACCAATGAGCATATTGAAAATGTCTCTACATCACCTTATGAGTTAGAGGACATATCTCAAGAATTTATTCTAAAGCAAGATCAAAATATTTCACTAAGGTCTAGAAATGGTCCCTTCCAAGACATGTTGACCCCCTTTGACCTCAAGGTTACAGATACTGAAGGAATCCTCAACTTGACACTTGATCCAAGTCCACTCAAAGATCAAGAGGATATTGAGCCATTCCCCATGCCTAATGATGAAATCCAAGAACCCTTTGTAAGCAATCCATCCTTTGAAATTGACCCATGTCAAGAACTTGATCCAAAGCATGTCAAAAGCAATTCTGGAATCATTCAAGATCAAGAATTTGTATCTTCGAGCTACTATAATGATCTAATGGGAACTCTCCTATCTATACAAGATGTCACAAATGATGATCATATCCACATAGCACATACTCCTCCATGTACCCATGAGATTCTTTCTTTGGATGGACATGTAGATGATCTTCATTCAGAACAAGATTCCTTTACTCCTAACATTATTACACAAAAAGAGGAGGTTATCGATTCCTACAGTCAAACTGAGTTTTCAACATCAGGATCAGATATATCCCAAACTTAGACTGAGGACATCATGAATAAAGATATCCAACATTATCCACTCAAGGAAACAGGTCAGACAAAATAGGATATTCCAGAGTCAGCAAAGTAGCAAATTGAAATATCATCTACAGTGGTCATTTATCAGAGAAGGCTTACTAAACAAGACATCTCAAAACAGGAGGAATCAAGGAACAAAGGTGTCACTACTGCCATACTGGGGGAAACTTCATCTCAAGAAAATGTCAACATAGGGAGCATGAAGAATCCTTATGATGAAACCAATGCCAATTCTACAACTAGCCACATCATGAATCTTCATCCACCCATAGCCCCATCCACGAATTGGGACCAACATCAAAAGAAATATTTGAATCAAAGAACAAAGAATGTTATCAAAGAAAAAGAAGCTAAGAAGCATATCGGACAAATAAAATACAAATGGATACCAAATAATACAAAGAAAGATTATCCCTATAAAACTCCATTAGTCAAAGAAACTATGGGAAAAATAAAAAAAGGGAAAAGTATTCGTCAAAGATGTCCACAAAGGAAAAAGTAGGCTTCTCAAGCAACATATAGAGTATATCAAGTTGTTGGTCCTAATTCCTTGCACACTTTTGTATCCACCCATCATTGCTCATCTTCCCAAGTTTGGAGAGTCAAAGGTTCCAAACTATCAACCAATCCATCTTTTATTCCTAAACACACTCCATCCACGCCTCCACACATGATATCCAATTCTCACATTGACCAAGTATTGGCAACGACCCTTCATCATAAGGATTCAAAAGGCACTCTATCACGATGTGTGCACGAAGACAAAGTTAACTCCGATATCAATAAAGCAAATTAGGAATCTCAAAAGTTGCATTCAAGTGCATGTATCTTGGAAAAGTAACTTCTTCAAGCAGGATATCGATGGCATATTATGATAGAAGCATCTACATAAACACCACCAGATGGTTTAGCATGAGTTTAAAATCTTTCAGAAAAATCTAAAAAAAATCAAAAATATGAAAATCCAAAAAAAAATTAGAAAAAGGATTGAAAACAGTAAAGAAAAAAAATTGTCCTCTAGTGAAAACTACATGGGCGGCACTTTGGGTAGGTACCATGATGAAAACCTAGCAAACAGGCATCATGCATAAAATCAAGCATTTGCATGTGCCAATTCAGGTGAAAGCATCTCATCCCATCCATAATAAATCTATCATTCCATCCATCTTATCCATAATAAATCCATTCATCCATGAACCATTTATCCAATCCATTTTCATCCATCTGCATACATAGTCCAAGTTATCTTGATCTTGACAAATTTTGGTGTACACTTTACTCTTGCTTACGGTAAATGTCTTGATATGGGTCATTTTCATGATCCTATCCTATCCAACGTTATCTGAGCCATGAAACATTATACAAATGAGCATTCTTTATCTGAACACCTATCTTATCACAAGATAATCCTTGGCATCATTTGCATGCTATCCATATCCCTCCATCCATGCATCCATCTGAGCATCCACCCATGACATTCCATACATTGCTAGACACTGGGGGTGGATATTTGCATCTTGCTTTAGGAATAAATTTTGATCTATATCCTCCAACTTATGTGGTGATCCAAACATTGGCAAATGTGAAATCAAATTGGTCAAGCATTTTTTATCCAAAATCCAAGCCACTAGCCCATGACACATTTTGACGAGAAGGAATTCCTTATCAAGCTTCATCTTTCATCGAACATCAATCCAAACAATCAATATCAGTCGCATCTAATTTGCATGTCAACATCACATCAAATCATCCAAAACCAACTTTTGTTCCAAACCAAGCTTCATCAATCCTGATCAATCAAATCCAATCAAAAAATCATCATCTCGAGATATCCTTGTGTTGCTTAACACTATCCTTGCATTGTTGTGTATCCTCAACAATGTTATCATCATCAATCCCTCATCATCTTGTGATATCCATCATAATCCTTGTATTGCATAACACTATCATTGCATTGTTGTGCATCCTCAACAATGTTATCATCATCAATCCATCAATCTGATCAATCAACCTTAGCTTGGTTTTCAACAAAATCTCAAAACAGAGCACTGATATCATCACACATATCCAAATAATCAAAATCGTACACAAAATCCATAAAACATTCATAAAATCTTAGAAAACACAAAAACATTTGAAAACAAAAAAATCCAAAAACAACCTCAAAACATTTCAAAAACTCAAAAATATCCAAATATTTGAAAAAATCCATCTATCCCATTTCACTTTCACCCACGATAATCAATCATCCTTAATAAACTGATCGTCACCTTCATCCTTTGGCAAAAGAAATAGAAAGAACCACAACAATTGGCAAAATAAAACTTCAAACATAAAATCAAAAGAAAACAACAAACCTTTAAAACAAAATCAAACTCTTGATCATTTTCAAACATGTCAATCAACCTTATATCAACAGCCTATCAATCAACTTATCAACCCATCATCATCCTAGACAATGCATGTTCTAGGATATATCGTTCTGACAATGGGAATCATTTTGGATATCACTTTGGATTCTTATTCTATCAAAACACATCCATTTGGTTGAAGGTATGAAGAACATTGGCTTGTTTGTGTACTTGATTTTTTCTTTCGATTTATCTTATTGTGCTAATTCCAATGACCTCTCAATGATGTCTACTCAAAATGATTTAGAGAGAAAGGAATGGGGCAATGATCATTATCTTTTGTCTGTTGTGCTTGTTGGATGTTCTTGTAATATAACCTTGGCGAATACTTGCTCTGTTAGGTGTGTATGGAAGGTGTTTTGGGCAGCTTGTTGACTATTGCATTGATATGTTATACCTTTCCATGTTTGGTCTGAGATGTTTGAAACTTCTAAAGTGCATCCTAGAAAATTTTCTATATGTCAGGTGTGAGAAAGAATAATCCTATCTATTTGTCGAGTCAAAGTCCATCTCACTAGATGAAATTCCATCCTAGTTCTTTATACCTTGATGCATTGTATCTATGTTTGTTATCAAACATAAGGTAAGTAGCCCTTTTTAAATCCCAATCCTTGATAAGTGAAACATCATCTATCATCGTCATCATATCTAATAAAGTCTTCTTGGATCATGGACTTGTTGTATCCTCTTGTCATCATCTCACTTCTTCTTTCTTCTCTCTGCACTAACATAACATCACATACGCACCCATCTTGCATCCACAAATCATTAGTATACATATATCTCATAATAGTAGTATATCACATCATCCATCTCACATGCATTGCATAATCATCCAAGTTGTTTAGGATAATATAGATTCGTTATTCTAAGCATCTTGAAAACATCATATTTCCATCATAATATAGATCTGTTAGTCTAAGCATCTCATAAACCATAACAACATCCATTGCATAATCATATAGGTATCATCACATCATCCATGTCATCCATTTCACATGCATTACATCGTCATTTTAAGTTGCTTAGGATAATATATATTTTTTATTCTCAGCATCTTAAAACCATCTCATTTGCATCATCATCATAACCATCCATATGTCCATATTGAACCTATTTAATGTGATATTGACCCTCAAATCAAATTTTTTGCTCGATCTCTCAAGGGGGCAATGTACCAGTATAATTCTTTCCACTGGGGCATCTGAAAAAATCAGAAATTTTTTGAATTTTGATCACGGAAAGTTTATTCTTTGAACCAACGCAGCAAGTACATTGCTTCAAAGAGGGGAAAAATTTAGACACGTGAAATTAAAATCACACATATTTAATTAAATCATATTCGCCCATCAATTAAATTAATCAAGTTTATTTGATTGATCTCCTAAGGTTATCTTTTTAATTAAATAAATCACTTTATTTAATTAAATGGATAGTGCATCAATTTCCTCCCTTTTTATTTAAATAAATCCAAGTATCTAAGTGAAAATTCAAAATCACCTAATCATCATTAATGCTAATCCTAATCCTCTTTTCTCTAGATTTTGCAACTTGTGCACATAAATCAATTTAATTAATTTATAAATTCATCATTTTCATTCAAAATGGCATCTTTGAGGGAATATTCCTCCAAGTTTGAAAATCCCTCCAAAAGGGATTTGTCCTTCCAACAAAGCATTTAAGAGATCTTACATGTCTCTTGCACAAGTCAAACTCAGCATTTAACTCATCTTTTCCTAAAATTCAAATTTCAAATCTCCCCCTCTTTGGCACATTAACCAAAATGTGCTCATTCCTCAACCTCTCACATGTTTACAAGTGGCATATTTTCATTGGTGGATCTTTAGTCCCACATCCTCCATATTTGGCATTCTTCTATCCTTCTTGGTTACAAATAGAGGCCTCCTCTATTGTATTAATCCTACATAACTCATCTAAGTTAGCATTTCATCTTGATCATCATCTCCACAATCTTAGTATCTTTGTGATACACACATCATCTTGCACCTTTTCCATCATATCACATAACATCTTCATATCTTGAGCTTATCAAAAAGGGGATGGGAAAGGGCTTCTTTCCACAGAAGCACCAATCCACTATGAGATGAAGTTTGATTCATGTTGTTTATTTGCTTATTTAGTTTTTCTTGTTGTTTTAATATCTTATTTAGCATATCTAACATGATGTAATATTTCAAAGGGATACTGGATTTGTTATGTTTTACTTGACTTCCATGGAAAATACTTGTCAAAGTCTAACATTTTCTAGATTTAGCATCCACAGTTCTAACATCTTGTTGTGTCTAACTTACTTGGTAGTTGACACTAGAAAGGTTGTTTATAATATAGGAAGAGTGTTGCTCAATCTTTGTGATAGAAGTACTAATTTTACCTTGGGTGGAAGATACATTATTAAGCTCAATCTAGGTCTTTAAAAAATTATTTCCAACACTTCTAATAAATATGGCCATGTCATCAATGTTGTCTTGTGCTGAGATCATCCATTGGGCTAACCAATATCTCTGTGCTTTAGAGTTTTTTTGTTTCTCTCCCAAATCCACATGAAGTCTAGCTTCATATCTACCCCAAAGTTTTTTTATCTGTATTAACAACTATAAATGTTTCAGGGGTTGGCCACCGACCCAGTTCATAACCTATGACTTTTTGCTCCTTTCCTTTCATTTCCATTTTATAAATACTTTTTTTTCAGCTCCTGCTCTAGGAAGCTTTTCTTTCATCATGCAACCTTTTGCACCCATCTTGATGAGTTTGATTCCTTTTCCTTTTTTATCTTGTTGTTCTTCTTCCTTGGGAGTCAAGGCTAGTTTCACATTGACTTGTCTAGCCAATCTATCCATCAACTCAAGATTATTTTTGAAATCAGAGAGTGTAGCCAAGGAAGCTCTTGAAGGATATGGATTAATGGAGGGTTGCTTGTATAAAGGGAAATGACTGGATTATCCTAATTATTCTTTAGGATTATAATCTATGTATGGAATATTAGAATTAGTTGGGAAATATCTTGAAAAAGAATAAGATCTTTTAGACAAAGTAGGTCTACTACTTGTGGAGGCTTCAGGTTGCTCAAAAAGAGATCTAAGATTAATGTTGGAGACTATGCGACTCATCACACAGGGCTTACTGGACCACAACCTATGGGACCAAGCTATTGTAGCCCAATTCAGAGGAATCCTTACCAAAGCCTCAGATGAACAGAAAGGCGATGATGGGCATATTTTTGTCAGACCAAATTTTACAATTAGTTTAGAAGATAAATATGTATAGTCTTCTTTCTATCTACTTTTCCAAGTCAAAGGTGTGTAGATTTATCCTGATTTTATCTTTGCTACAATTGGTGACCGTTGTATATATATATTATTAAACATTGTGTTTCCACCATCAAATTTTCCAGCCAAGGTAAGTTACCCAGAAGGAAACTCAAATATCCTTGATTTTGGCTCACACATTAACCATGAAGGATTTAATATTGGTTTCCCTATTATCGAAAAACTGATTAACCAAACACAATCTAGATTCCAAGAACTTCCTACTCCTTCTCATAGGTTGTGGTCTAGTAAGCCCAGTGTGCAGAGTTGCAAAGTCTCCAACATTAATCTTAGATCTCTACCTAATGAAACTCTTTTTGAGCAACCTGAAGCCTCCACCAATAGTAGACCTAAATTGTCTAAAATATCTTATTCTTTGTCAAGAGATTTCCCAACTACTTCTAATAAGCCATACATAGATTATAATCCGAAAGAACTAGAATTAGGATCATCCAGTCATTTCCCTCTATACAAGCAACCCTCCATTAATCCCTATCCCTCAAGAGCTTCCTTGGCTACTCTCTAATTTGAGCAGTAATCCTGAGCTGATGGATAGATTGGATAGACAAGTCAGTAAAAAACTAGCCTTGACTCCCAAGGAAGAAGAACAACAAGATAAAAAAGGAAAAGGAATCAAACTCACCAAGATGGGTGAAAAAGGTTGCATGTTGAAAGAAAAGGTTCCTAGAGTAGGAGATGAAAAGAAAAAGCCATAAAAGGCTTTGATACATGTACATAAACACACACACACACACACACACACACACACACACACACATATATCGAAGAACGTACATTTGTGTGCAAATATATATAAATATATAAAAAAATATAATTTATATATACATATATATATTTATATTTCTTAATAAATTGAATTTGGAACTGAAAATTATCACTATCAAACTGATAAAATTCAAATAAATCATGAGAAAAATCTCATGAGGTCATGGCCTGCCATCAAAATTAAGGAAAATATTCAATTTTTATGAATGGGGCGGCTAAACATTAATGCCCATCAAGATTCAAAATGGCCCCTTTAGTGGAGGCGTAGGGAAAAGAAAGAAAGTTGCTACTTTGATGGGATATCATCAATGCCAACTAAGGGAGAATGGGTTGTTCATCAAGAATTGTGGAAAAAGCCAAAGGAAAATTCCTCATATTTAGAGGTATTTGATGTTTTTACATTGAAATGTTTGCATTTTCTTTTACAATTTTGTCTATTGTCAATGCATAGTCTAATTGTTATATCAACGCTTCTATTGAATCGAATAAAGTTTGTTCTCTTCTTTTCTTCATGCAAATAATTTGATTGAATTTGATATATGTTTACTATTTTGAGCAAGGCCATGTCATCCTTTCTTTGCTCGAACATGCTCTATGCATGCTTCACCAATGGCTTGAAAGTCGATCATGTCTTACTCTGTAAGTTTGTGATGTTGCCACCCCTTTATGTATCAGTTGCATGTGCTTTTATTTAGCTCATCACATGGCTATCGGGTGAACCAATAATCCTACGATTTGGAACAAAACAATTCTTAAATCGTTATCACCCTTTAAGGGTAGGCAGCGAATCTTTCACAAAAAATTTATGTTATACTTTATTTTATATGTTAGAACCCATTCAATGGCTGCCCATATGGTGTGAGAACCATCACCTTCAAACTTGGATCGATGGGAATCATTACTGTATTGTGTTGCCTCATCACAGTAAGCGATGGTGGGGCTTATGTCGCCCATTGTTGTATTGTGATTTTTATTATTCCTTGCAGTTGTGTTATCCTTACTATATCAAAATGATATTAATGTATCATGGCACCTCATTCATAGAGTATGATGGTGGAACAATGAATCATTCTAACTATGTGCACGCATGTATAGTATGTAAACTATCATTCTCTTTGAATGATGCCCATATCATCCTTTGAACGAATATAACCAAGCCAAGGGTCGGCCTACATGGCTTCTACCTCAGCTACTATTAAATGCTAAGTGATAGTCAACTGAATATTGTTCATTCCTGAGAATGACAGTGGTATAATTTATTAAAATTTAGTGAACGAGGGTTCTTCAAACCCAAGCCTTGATAAGATTGATTCCAACTATGTGTAGAATATTGCTTTTTATAAAATGACCAGTATGTCATTCGAGTTTTATTACCTTTCAAGAATCAATACCAGAATCATTTGGTTATTTTCTTTATATGCATATTTTATACAAAAAAAATAAGAATGATAGATTTTTGAATAAAACATGACAATGAAAGTTGTCATTTCAGAATCTTTGACCATGATTGTAATGAATAGCTAAGGGTCCCTAATTGAGACTCGAATAAATGAAGCATTGGTTAATATGAAACTAAAACTATAAAATTTTGTAAGCAACAACATTTTGTTATAAATAGTATATTTTTACCTACAAATAGTAACAGTTTGTTGTAAATATTATACATGTTTAGCTACAAATAGCATTGTTTTGTTATAAATAGTTTATGTTTAGTTGTAAATAGCATCATTTTGTTATAAATAATATATGTTTAGCTGCAAACAACATCATTTTGTTATAAACAGTATATGTTTAGCTACAAACAACCTTCTTTTTTTGTAAATAGTATATGTTTATCTATAAACAACATCGTTTTGTTATAAACAGTATGGTTTTGTTGCAAACAACTTATTTGTTTACAAACAACATTCAGTATGTAGAAACTATTTAATAGACTTGTTCTCAATTCTTCTACTTCGTATATTTTTGACAAAAGATATGACAATCTGTAACCTTATTTTTATGGAAGTAAATTTTATATAATTATTTTTATTTCAGAATGCTTGCACAAATCAATAACTTAAGTTGGCATATATATGTGTATGCACATAGACATACACATACTTGTGACATACCTTCTTTCGTTGCCTATTTAATTCATTCTTAAATGAATACTGAATTATGTTTAATATAATCATATGTAATCATATTGTGAGTTAATCATCACTATGGTTGTTCCCTTCTTGGGTTTTCCATGTAAATCTGGTGTTCTCTTATGCTTGGTGTTGAGTTTAAGTTTTGGTTATTTTCTTTTCATGCTAATTCATCATAACAGATTAAGGTTTTAATGAATATTTATGGACCTAAATGTTAATGAGGGTTTTGATGTTTTGATAAGATACAACTGATTCACCCCCCTCTCAATTGTCTTGTTCATTCAACAGTTAAATAATCATTCAAATATGTTAACAACCCAATCACATTGAGTTGAAAATTTATAATTATTTTAATTAAAAATTAAAGTAATGTGTAACTCACCTATGCATACCACATCTCTTCATCAGTCCCACAAATCATGGTTCAAAAATAAAGTCTCATATTTAAATAAACCATCCATTAAGTCTCTTGTAAATATATAAATCTCTAATCAATTTATCAATTAAACAAGCATCCATTTCATATTCAATCCATATCAATATTACATTGAGGGAATTCTAACATTATGTTAGTGAACAAGAAAATATATCAATTAATTAAAGCATATCCAATAGCAATGGAGCAACATAAGTATTTGTAGTGATAGAATTATTTATTATTTTATCTGATTTATTAATCTCATGCTCTATTGCAAGTGAATGTTGAATATGAAATAGGTACTTTCAGATTGTATTGTCTTTTTTTTGTAATTTTATACTCATCATACACACATCCAAAAACTATCATTCCAAATATCCCAAGACCCCATATAGAACCAATTTTCAAAAATAAATTAGGGATATTATGTGCATTGCTAAGTATAGTAATGGGACTACCAATGACAACAACTTTTGAAGCATGAATATACATGTACATAACAAAAAATTTGAATCGTGATATCATGTTGCATTGGGTAGAGTTATTAAGTGATAATTTGTGTTCTTTATTGAAAAATATTGGAAATAAGAGGACTTTTTATATGATCTCATATGTAATATATTAATTCATAAGGAATTTCACCTTCCCGTGTCTAGAAAGAAAAGGAGTAATAGGTTAGATACCAAGGAAAGTCCTAGTGTATGACCACTATCCTAATTGGATTATAAATAGCCAATTGTATATTACTGGAGGATTAATGATGAATTATCCATGTGGCTAGTAAGGTTTTTAGAGGGATACATGGTCAAAAGGATGTAAAATGCAACCAAATTTAAAATTAGAAAGCATTAAAAATAGTTCATCTAGTTCCTTGAGTTTTCATATATCAAATATGAATGATTCACTAGTTCTCCTTATAAGCTACCTAGGTGTCCTATGGATAGGATCATTTTACTTAAAGTGACAAGATAGCTATTGAACACTTATACCCACCATTAGTCCAAAAATAGAAGTTTGGTACAATTTCAATTTTCCTTGGTAATTATGCATGTGCAACTTTGGCCTATAGAAAAATATTTAGAGGTTGAATTGTATCTGTATAACCTTCATTTGTATGAATCTTATCTAAATTTTGATTCCTTTGACATAATATAATAGTGTGTAGTTGTCATACTTAAACACATTCCTCACTCACATAAGACAATTAAAAATGCTCAATCATGAGTCAAAATATTAAGACCCCTCTATTCGAGAAAAATATTCACACTCACACCATCCAAATAGGATCTACAAGAACAAATAAGGCCACACAAGGGTCTATAACCATACACTCACAAAAATAATCAAGACATCAAGAAAGAAATCATGCACAAAATCAACTTCTCAAAAAACTCAAGGGTATAACTAACCTTGAAAAACAAGCACTCTTAACATATCACACAAGGGGAAAAGTAGGAAACAACACCTAGTGCCTACATCACACACAAACACATGAAGGCGCAACATATTCTCATACACAACAAGCAACACACCAAAGAGTGATAATTATACACCTTAGGATACTCTCAATTAGGGGTATCCTACCTTTCATATCAAGTTTGATAAGGCCTCAGAGGCACCCTTCCTCCACAACCACACTACACAAGTTGCACACACAAAACCCCCTAAAAATCCATAGAAATGCACCAAGAAAGAACCTATAGCATTGGAAATTGTCACCCTTGAAAATTTCACATTAAGTTTAGCTCCCCCTATGTGCTTGGAGCTAATTATGCATTTAATTACCCTGTTTAAAAGCATCTTTGGAAAATAAAACAAAGAGAAAAAAGAATAAGCCTTCAATATTTTACCTCAATGCTTTGGGCCCCAAAAAGAATGGGTATGGTCTAGGGCACATTGAACACTAGACCACCTTGTTTTGACCCCAATTTGAATATGTTGGCATCAACATTTTATTATTTGAATTTCAAATTCCAATTGTCAACTGTTGGCATTTGAAATTTAGGAAATTAGAAGAATTGCATATAAATACTGGTCATTTTCACCATTTTAATCCTAGCATGATCAAGGAAGCAATTGAGATTATTACAAAAGTAATCAAGAGTAGTCAAGAGAAAATTTATCAACATTTTAGTAGTATTTATTCATGTCAAGCATCAATAATGTTTTTAAATAAGTTTTTTCATGTTTTTGATCATTTTTTATGAGCACTAACACTTACTATACTTCAATAAATCAATTAAATTATCCTTGAAGGTGATGAGTACAATACTTCATTCCATCAAGGAATGCATATCTGAGTGGTGAGTTGTAGCAATTTTTTAATTCATTATGTGTTATCATTTATCCTTTTCCATACTGAGGGTGAGCTCTCTTTACATGTCATTATAGCCATTGTGGAGGTAGAAATACCAAAATTGGGTTTGAATTCTAGGAAATCCCCTATATATCACAACCCTTCCCCCTCTGTCAAGGTTTTCAGATTTGAAGATATTTGGTGGAAGATAAAGGACTAATTTTTTATTCATGCATTAAGCCTACTAGTTGTCAAGACACATAAACTGGATTTTCTCATCAACAGATGAAGTTCTAACAATACCCCTAGAAGAACAGGAGCTACAAACCAAGGACCTCAAGCTCATGGTTTCAAATATTTCCAAAAGGAGGACAACCTGGGGTGCACTATGCCCTAGACCAGCTAAATCTACACCAAATTTACATCCCAGGTTCCTTTGTGTCTGCCTTCTATATTTCTAAATTTCATTTTTTCCTATAGCATTCAATCTCAAAATTCATAACAAATTATTGAACTTTCATAGTTTATATAGTTATACCATTGCATCATTCAAAATATTAGCTAATTAACAATCATAAATCACATTATTATGCAGTTTTTGCACACACGCCCTGCTGAAAGCAAGGACCCTCTTTTGCTTTTGCTTTTGTGCTTTTGGCCCTTTGATTTTGAGGAGTTGCATGTTGAAAATTTCCTTGGCATGTGCTTAATATGTTTATCTTGCTTTCCCAAGTGTTTTCCCAAAGTTTCACGTTGAAAATCTTATGTTTCTAGCCAAATCTGGGTTCTCACCCAAGTTCACGATTTTTCGATCCATCCGAATTTTCTTGGATTTCTTGCAAATTCTAGTTTCATGCTGTAGTTCGGGTTTTTGAGCCAGTTCTAAATTTTTCGATCCCTTTGGATTTTCCTAGATTTCCTTCGGAGTTCGACTCGGTCAGTTTCAACTTTTCTATTCAAAAATTTTTGGTCTCCACAGAAATCTGCCTGGGCCGGATTTTTTCGAAATTCTGTTGTCCTGTCGAGTTTCCGGATTTCTTCTAGCTATCTAGTCTGCTTCATTGATGCTCTTTGATGGGGTTGTATTCAGTTGATCTTTGGAGATTTTCTTGCCATTATGCTTTATCATTGGCATCTTGTTGAGTTTTGATATTCAATCTTGTTGTGCTTTGGTGTTTTGTTTGCTCTGTGCGTTCATGGTTAAAATCTAGGGTTTCATGCTTAGGGCATCGCCGTTTCGTCTTGATTTTCTTTCGGTTGAACCTAGTTTGTTCAAGGAAGATCTGTTGAAGGTTCTGAGTTAACTGGTTTCATGCCTAGCTCCTAAAATTCATGACCTTCGGTCAATTTGAGCGATTTTGTGTTAGATTGTGAGGGTTTCTGTCGACTTCATGATTTTCCAGTCTGGCCGAATTTTTCCAGATTTTCTGGGAAGCACTATGGAATGAAGAAATTCGATGAATTGGATGGATTTAATGATGAATTCTTGTCATTCCATGCTTATGATTGATAAATTATATTATTATCTGCAATTTTTTCTGTATTTTGATGATTTAATGGTGGATTTTGTGCCTTCTTCACCAGAATCCACCTGGGCCATATTTTTTCAGAATTTCCCTTCTGGCCCAGATTCTGCGGCTAGCTCAGGATTTTGGATTTTGTGTTGATTGCACTCGAATGGAATTTCTAGGTTGATTTCAATTTTATTTTGAGTTTATATGGATGATGAATGTGTTGTGATGATATACTAATCTTGATCTTCATGTTTTAATGGTGTTATAATGAATACTTATGCTGGGTTTTGCTAAGTGCGGGCTAAGTCTGGCATAGTCAATTGGAATTCTGGAGATGAAATTTAATGAAGAAATTCAAAATACTGGTTGCTCCACCCCTTGGCTGACTTGGAGAAGGAAGTTAATATGGGGCTACATTGAAACTTGTGCCTTGGTTTGAATTGTGTTTAGGATCCTAGGCCAACCTTCGTTTGAGTTCATGTATTTAATGTCAATTTATTTTTTTGAATTCTCCTTGGGCCGACTTGTTTTGGCTGTTTTATTATTGTAAAACCCTTATTGGGCCGACATGCTTTGGGGTTCTCTATAAATTGGGCACTTTGCCTCATTTGTAACAGAGAGATAGATACACAAATAGCTAGTTTGATACAAGCGAATTTAGTAGTAGAACAGAAGTAGAATTAGTCAATTTTTGAGCAAGTGTTGTAACAAAACATTGGAATTGTTGCTGAAATCTGGTGATTCACTACAATTACAGACATTGTGATTTTCTAGTGATCTCTTTTATGTTGACTTATCTTGCATGGTTCTTATGATTCTATCTTTCAAATTGCTCAAGGTTATTAGATTTAGATTTAGACATGATTCAATGATTTTCATGATTTAATGTTTGAAGTGCTGCAGCAATCCCTGGTCCATACTTTTTGTAGCTAGCTGATTGTTAGGTGCTTTGAAAAGTTAGCCTGGACTTTATATTCATTGTGCTTAGTTCAATTGTGAAGTTCATTCATTTCAATTGCAATTGGGTTGTTTTGGATGAATGTTTATGATCTGAAAATCTTAAAACCTTAGAAGATTGCACTATTTTTGTAAGATTGTAGATTTATCTCGGTCAAGCAGGAATTAGTTTATGAGGGATTGGTCCATTTCAAATATTTCATCATTTGCATTGTTAATCTTAGGAGTAGTTGAATTTAGTAATCTCTCTGAAACCCTAACCTTTTGTTATTTCTTTATTATTTGGATTAGATTTAGGATTGAAGTATCATTACATTGTCAGATCTGATAAATTCAAGATTCAGTCTTTGCTTGTAGTAAGGTCCCTTTGTGATTACCAGCATTTTCACATTTATCACTGAGTTGTTTATGCATTGTCAAGACCTGACATTAGAGACCTTGGGGTTATCTCTTGAGGCTTGTTGATAGAGATTTACCTTTCAAGAGAGATAAGATTTCATATTTTGTCTAAGTTGTTTCTATGCAAAAAACATCATCAACAGATTGGCGCTAGAAGGAGGGCCTGAATAAGCTAAGCTGGATCAATTTTTATACACTATCTCTCCCGAAAGATTCAGAAGAAGAACCAGATCTACTCTAGGAGAGGAGGAATTTCAAGAATTGTCAAACCCATCTAGGTCAAGGAGGACCAACAGAAGGGGAGAATCATCATCCACCCAACCACCTCCATCATCTCCATCATTTTCAAGTCCATATTCATCTGAGTCTAAGGAAATTCCCATTCCACAACCTCAGCCAATCATAAATCATCCATTACCACCCCCACCTCCACCAATGGATTTCCTAGCTAATAACCCATCTCCACTGAGTTTCGCCAATTACAATGTTATGCCCAAGACCCCTTATCACTTTTGTTCAAATTTCCATGTCAATGATCCCAATAGAACTATTGAAGAACACATCAGGATCTTTCAAACTAGCCTTAAGGATAGAGGAATCAATCATGAAGATGTAGCATGTAGGCTCTTCCCTTATTCCCTAGGAGAAGATGCATTCTATTGGTATAATCACTTACTTGTCGGATCTATCTAGCATTGGACTGAATTAGAAACTACATTTCTGTAGAAGTTTAGGATTCTCATTAGTTCCAATGAGCTCTATCTTCAGTTCACTAATGTTAAGAGAGAAGTCAATGAGCCTATAGGGTCCTTTAACAATAGGTTTCATCGTGCCTATACCCGACTGCAGGCCCACTATGCTATTGATGATGCCACAGCTTTAGAAGTCTATTATGAGGGACTTGATAGTTTGATAGCTACCTTCATGAAATAGAGAAACAATCCTCCCCCCACTTTACTTATTGCATATGCGGAAGATGTAAAGGTTAGCACTGCCTTAAGACAACATTTTTCTAGACCTTTACCATCCTTAGGACATGTTGCTCACCCTAGACAAGTCCCAGCTCTCAACCAGGCTCTCACCAATCATACTCCCATCATGAATCTGCTTCCTTAGTTGCCTATGGTTCCTCTCCTAGGGCCTCCAGTGAATCAAATTCCACCCACAGTCAGCTATCCCTAGAAAAATGCAAATCAGCCTCTTCATCCACAACCTCATTCTAGCTATCCCCCATATCTATAGAATTCTGAAGTTTTGAACAAGTCATTAAGTACCAACACTGCAATAGGATATTCCCAAAATAATGTGAGTCATCCCCCATATAGAAGTCTTGACTAGGAGAGACTGGATGAATTTTCTAAACAAGTGAAGAAGATGAATATAGAGGTGACTTACTTGAGGAACCAGAACAATAAGTTGCAAGCTGCTTAGAGAAATATGCAGTCCAATCAAAACAGAGAAAGTCGAGAAAATCAACAAGGACAACACTTTGGTAAAGGGAAACATCATGAAAGAGGATATAACCATGAAATAGGATACAACAATGATAGAGAATATAGTAATGACAGACGATATGGTGACAGAGGACAGAATTATGATAAGGGACAATCTTCAAGCCAGAACTTTGATAGAGGTCATGCCGGTGGACAAGGTTTCAATAGGAGACAGCCACCTAGATAGAATGGGACTTGGAATACGAGGGTTAACAATGGAGGAGTCCCTACCCCATTGGATCAACCAGTCAATTAGCTAGTCAGTCAAGAGAAGCCTCCTAGTGGTGTAGGCTGCTTTGTCAGGATGGTGTAGGCTTCACAAAACAAGTCAACATTCTAAGTTAGATTGTCAAGAATTCCAGACAACAACTTCAATATTCCAGTATGAAGTGGAAAACAATTCAAGTATTCAGGAGATGGTGCCATCCACTCCTTGTAATTCACTAGTGTTAGTCTTGAACCATGCTCCTTTTCTGCAGAGCAAAGATAATGTACCAGAAGAAGAGTCAGACCAGTTGAAAGAAGAGGAAGACCAGGTATGCAATGGAGATGAAATTTCACAGTTGTTTGATGAAAATCCAGTAAATGACAATGGCCCCTTAGATGAAGAAGAAGCTTATGTTGAAGAGGTGCAGACTTTCTATAGGCCTATTAAGAAGTATGATTTGAGAGACATGCCATATAGACATCCACCAGCTGGAGGTCCCTTCACCACCTCCATTCCACCAAACAACTTCACCACACCTCCAAATCCCAATGAAAGTAATAATCCATCGTATCCTCATGTATCAAAGTAGTATCTATCAAAGGAAGGGCATGCATAAGTGGACATGTCAAAAGGAAGAGGTGTTGAAGCAAGCAAAGATAGGATGGTGGACTATCCAAAAGAGGCTCCTGTTGATTTGAGTGACGAACAATTGGCTATATATATTGCAGAAGAACTCAAGAAGCTAAAGTTAAGTCATCTACATTTGAGTTATTGAGGGTTCCAACCATTAGGAATGCAGTTCTAGGAGCTTATAATGAAAATTCTATATCACAAGATAGATCAGTTAGCTCTCAAATAGTAGGAAGACACAATCAGACTTAAAATCAAGTTCATGTGCCTCCTGGAGATAAGGGAAAAAGGAAAGATAGGACTCAAGTTGCTCAAGTAGATACTCCCTTAACTTTGTTTCAAGGGAAAATAGAGACTCCTCCATTCCTGATTTCTGTCTGCATATTTGGTAAGCACTTGCACAATTTCTTGTTGGATTCGGATGCTTCCACCAATGTAATTCCATATGGTGTCTGTAGAGCTTTGGGCATTACTCCTGCTAATTCTTAGAAGAAAGTTGCACAATTGGATAGGACTAAAGTTAATGTTGTAGGAGAATTAAATATGATTCATATGCAGGTTGCTTCTGACCCTAGAATTCAGCAAGTTATCAATATACAAGTGGTTGACATACCTGATGCTTATGGCCTGATTCTAGGAAGAGACTTTACCAGGGCCTTGAATAGATATGTGTCAACTAATAACTCTCATATGTGGCTTCCCTGGAAGGGAGTGCCAAACCAGATTAGAATTGAAACCTAGGATGAAGTATATGATCACAAAATATCAAAATACCTCCAATGAAATTCTAATTTTAGAAGTATGGGTAATTGCATGCTTGCAGTCCCTTCTGAGGAGTCAGATGTAGAGGAAGTCCTTATGTTCCACATAGTTCCTGCAATAGAATCCATTAGTACTGAGGCCTTGGTGGAACCAATTGAAAATGAAGATGATCTTGAAGATAATTAGCTCAGTTTACTAGATAATTTCCAAGAATTCATTTAGAAATTCATTAAGGATCAGATTCAGTTGGGTAGGAAGATGAATTTCAGAGATTTTCTCTTTCCAAATTGGTGTAGGGTTCATAATGCCTCCCATTCTGAACTAGACTGTTGCTTATGCCAAACTATAGTGGAACAAGTGCAGAAGTGTATCAACCCTACTCCAGTAGTCAAAGTTGATATCCAGAATATTCAAGAATACCCTAAGGAGAAGAAAGTGATGCTTTCTAAAGAACCTTCAAGCAGCAATAGTGCAAGAGATACAACAAGGAAATATGCAGTTGTTGACTGTTGGACTTTAAGATTTGATGGGTCCAAATCAAAGCAAGGAGTTGGGGTAGGATTTGAGCTAATCAGTCCAAAAGGTAAGACATTCTTTGTTGCTCATAGACTTCAATTTCATTGTATGAATAATGTAGCAGAATATGAGGCTTTGGTCTATGGGTTGTTAATGGCACTAAAGAAAAAGGTCAAGATCTTGCAAGTTTTTGGGGATTATGAGTTAGTGGTTAAGCAAGTTAGAAGACAGTACTCTTGTCATGACAAAAGAATGATCAATTATAGACATAGAGTATGAGACCTTATTGAAGGATTTGATGCCTTCAACATTCAGCGGATACCACAAAGTAAAAATCAGACAGCTGACTCCCTTGCTCAAGTAGCTAGTACATTGCAACCTCTGTCTCTTTCTGGGTTGAAGAAGTTTATAGTGGATTTGACTCCAGTACCTTCAGTACCTGACAATGTCACCAACTTCCAGGTATTTGAAGATGATAAGCATATTTTAGATTTTATCACAAGCTCAGATGTTTTTGCTTCTCAAATTATTGATGAAACTGAACTCCAAGAAGCAGAAATGGATTTAGAAGGGGTAATCAATTTGAAAACCAATACTATTCACAGGGGAATGGTGTAGTTAGAAAGAATTTTTGATTTGGATAAAGTCAGAGATCAAGAGAAAGATGCCAGGAAGGAGTCCATCAATGGACAATGTGAAAAGTATAATATGGGAACTTAGGATGATGCCAAGAATGTATTCATTGGCAAAGTATGCACTCCAGAAGAAAGAAAAGGAATAATTGATGCATTACATAGATATCTAGATGTATAGCCTGGAGTTACGAAGACTTAAAGACCTATGACACATCAATCATAACTCATACTATCCCTCTCAATCTAGGAGAAAAACCTTTTAGACAGAGGAAAAGGCCAATTAATGCCTTACTAGAACTCATAATACAAAAGGAAGTACAGAAGTTACTGTCTGAAAGGATTATATTTCCAGTTAGACATTCAACTTAGGTTGCAAACTTGGTTCCTGTCAGGAAAAGAATGGTGAAATCAGGTTGTGTGTAGATTTTAGGAACCTCAACAGAGCATCAGAGAAGGATAATTATCCAGTACCCTCATTGGATGAAGTACTTCATATTGTCAATGGTTCTCAGATGATGTCTTTCTTGGATGGTTATTCAGGATACAACCAGGTCATGGTGTAGTATGAAGATAGACATAAGACTACTTTCACCACCAAGTGGGGCACTTTTTCCTACAGAAGAATGCCCTTTGGTTTGATTAATGTTGGAGCCACATTTCAGAGGGCCATGGACATTTCCTTTAAAGAAAAAATTGGTAAGTGCATAATCATTTATATGGATGATTTGACAGTCTTTTCCAAGAAGAGAGGTGGTCATATCGCAGACTTGTGTAAGGTGTTCCAGAAGTGCAAAGAATTCAGTATATCCCTCAATCCAAAGAAACGTATTTTTGGAGTTACAAAGGGAAATTTGTTGGGACATGTTATCTCTAAGAAAGGAATTTCCATTAATCCAGAACGATTGGAAGCTATACTCAAGATCCCACCACCTACTAGCAAGAAAGAGATGAAGTCGTTCTTTGGTAAGATCAAATTTGTGAGGAAGTTCATCACTGGATTCATAAAAATATTCAAGCCATTGAATGCAATGTTGAAGCAAGAGGCCAAATTTGAATGGAATGCAAAAGAAAAGGAATAATTTGCAGAGGTAAGGAAGGCTATTGTTGAAGCTCTAGTTTTGGTGAGTCCATATTATGCTAAGCCATTCTACATATATTCATTTTCTTCTGATCACTCATGCGCTGCCATGTTAACTCAAAAGTCTGATCAAGGAAATGAACATCCCATAGCATTCATGAGTGCACCATTGAAAGATGTTGAACTAAGGTACCCAAGTGTGGAGAAGTAGGCCTATGCCTTAGTCAAAGCTGTAAAGAAATTTAGACATTATATCCTCAGAAATAAGATCTTTGCTATAGTTCCTGATCCTACAGTCAAGCTGTTGTTGATGCAGAATGAGCTAGGAGAGCGTAGGGCTAAGTGGGTAACTATGTTACAAGAATATGATATTGAGATTCAGCCCATGAAGCTGGTAAGAGGGCAAGGACTTACAAGGACAATGGCAGAGATGGGCCCTGATCTTGCAGCCCAACATTACAATCTAGAAGATGTTTCCCCCAAAGAATGGTATGATGAAATTGTTCATTATCTCCTAACTCAGAGATGTCCTGACCATATGAATGTAGTACAAAGAAGAGGATTACGCTTGAGGAGTGACAATTTCATACTAAAGGGAGTTTTTCTATATAAGAAGAATCATGAAAGTATCTACCTGAGGTGCTTAAGAAGATAGGAAGCTGAGAGAGTCATGGCTGAATTTAATGATAGATATGGTACTGGCCATGGATCAACACATTCTACTACAAACCAGATTCTAAGGGTTGGTTACTATTGGCCTACATTGTTCAAAGATACACACAGTCATGTCAGAACTTGCCATATATGCCAGACCACAGCAACCAGGGAGAAGTATGTGGCTCTTCCACTTCGGCCGGTCTTTGAGGTAAAACCTTTTACACAATGGGGAATGGACTTCATAGGTCCCATCAATCCACCTTCTTCTGCTAGTCACAGGTATATTGTCACCATTACTGATTATTTTACATGTTGGATTGAAGCTCATGCATGCAAACAGTGTACTTCTAAGGTGGTGATTGATTTCATTAAATAAGGTATTATCAATCGCTTTGGGTGTCCTTTATCTTTAGTTTGTGATATTGGTCCTGCATTTGCATCATTGAAATTTTCCAATTAGGCCTTTGATCATGGGATTATAATAAATTTTGCATCTAATTACTATCCACAAGGTAATGTGTTGGCCGAGTCTTCTAATAAAAACCTCTTGACAGTCATCTGTAAGTTACTATAGAAGAATCCCAAGGATTGGCAGACTCAACTTAGATCTGCTTTGTAGGCAGACCATACCAGAAATAATACTTCCATAGGGACCTCCCCTTATCACCTTGCATATGGTCAAGAACCTGTATTTCCAATCCAATTGAGGATCCCTACTTTACAGTTCATTAATGAGTACTATGATGAAGAAAACAAGCGTGAGGCCCGCCTACAAGAGTTGTTACACCTTGAAGAAAGAATAGATAAAGCCTTAGAGAATTTTGCTAAGCATCAAGGTGTAGTCAAGAGATGGTTTGATAAAAGAGCCAAGGTAAAAGCCTTTCAGATTTTTGACTTGGTTCTATACTGGGATAAAGCCCATGACCGTAAGGGGGAGCATGGAAAATTTGACAAAATTTGGCTAGGCCTTTACCAAATTTCAGAAATCCTGGAAGATAATGCTTTCTGCTTGAAAACTCTCACTAGGGAGCATATCCCACTTCCTATCAATGGGCAGTATTTGAAGCATTATTTCCAGTCTTGAGCTATTTTCAGCTCTTTTCTTGTATATAGTTAGAGTAGGTTTCCTTTTTGTTTTGTTTGCTTTGCTTTGCTTTGGTTAGAGTAGGTTTTCCTTTTCTGCTTTGCTTTTTTTTGGTTAGTTTAGGTTTACTTTCAATTTGGTCTATTTTGCTTTGCTTTTGCTTT
This sequence comes from Sequoia sempervirens, assembly GCA_007258455.2. Classification (NCBI taxonomy): domain Eukaryota; kingdom Viridiplantae; phylum Streptophyta; class Pinopsida; order Cupressales; family Cupressaceae; genus Sequoia; species Sequoia sempervirens. The sequence goes on from VDFB02142585.1 coordinate 55,027, forward strand.
GGAGGTCTTCTTGTTTTCTTCAGAATGTCCTGCACCTGTATAGCAAATGTTCTTTTGTCTAGGACTATTTTGAGTAATTCCTTAATGAACTTTAATCCCGTGTCTTGAAAGGATGGTTGAGGTCTTTGTTATCGTCACGCAGTCTGAATGTCTGATTTAAAGAGGATGGGTCACTGGTTTGATTTGAATTTGAAGTATTCTAAAATATTATATCTTTTATACATCTTAAAAATCCTAAGGTTTGTTGTAGGATCCTTGTGAGGTCTGGTCAGGTGAAAAATATTATTTCTACTTTAGTGCCACTGTGGTTCTCAGCCTTGAGTGTGAACTTCATTGTTCACAGGTTGAAATGAAAAAATGAAAAGAAAAGAATATCAAAAGAAGAAAAGAGAAAATATTGAAAATCAAAAGAATGACTTCAACTTATCAGGGGTATCCGAATATCTCTATCGGGACTATAGACACCTAGCTGGCAGTAGAGCTATGTTCAGGAGAATCACAGCGATAACCTCATCAGGGCTATGGAGGACTGACTGGCAACGAGGCTCTATCTAGGTTGCTTTTAAAGTTAGAATCTTTACGTAGCCTGCCCTAACCAAACTTGGTTTCTGTAGTAGCTCGAGGAAAATGAGCTCATATGCACACACTTGGATTTTCAGTCTATGGAAGGTTTAGTTTGCCTTTGGTTCTGATTCTTTGATCTTGCATTTTGATTTGTTTGTCTGATAGTGGGATCAAAACTAGAGATTCTCGATTCATAATTCTTGTTCATCATCAAATGTCTGGAGCATTTCCCCAGCATAGTCACCATTTATTGTGTAGTTTTTGCACACACCCCGCTAAAAGCAGGGACCCTCTTTTTCTTTCACTTTTTTGCTTTTGGCCCTTTGATTTTGAGGAGTTGCATGTTGAAAATTGCCTTGGCATGTGCTTAATATGTTTATCTTGCTTTCCCAAGTGTTTTCCCAAAGTTTCACGTTGAAAATCTTATGTTTCTGGCCAAATCCGGGTTTTCACCCAGGTTCAGAATTTTTCGGTCCATCCGAATTTTCCTGGATTTCTTGCAAATTCCAGTTTCATGTTGTAGTTCGGGTTTTTGAGCCAGTTCTAGATTTTCCAATCCCTCTAGATTTTCCTGGATTTCCTTCAGAGTCTGACTTGGTCAGTTTCAACTCTGCTGTTCAGAAATTTTTGGTCTCCACAGAAATCCACCTAGGCCAGATTTTTCTGAAATTCTATCATCTTGTTGGGTTTCCAGATTTCGTCTGGCTATCTAGTCTGCTTCATTGATGCTCTTTGATGGGGTTGTATTCAGTCAATCTTTGGAGATTTTCTTGCCATTTTGCTTTATCATTGGCATCCTGTTGATTTTTGATATTCAATCTTGTTGTGCTTTGGTGTTTTGTTTGCTCTGTGCGTTCATGGTTAAAATCTAGGGTTTCATGCTTAGGGCATCACCATTTCATCTTGATTTGCTTTCGGTTGAACCTAGTATGTTCAAGGAGGATTTTTTGAAGGTTCTAAGTTAACTGGTTTCGTGCCTAGCTCCTCAAATTTGTGACCTTCATTCAATTTGAGCAATTTTGTGTTGGATTCTCGGGGTTTCTGTCGACTTCAGGATTTTCCAGTTTGGCCGGATTTTTCCAGATTTTCTAGGAGGCACTGTGGAACGAAGAAATTTGATGAATTGGATGGATTTAATGATGAATTCTTGTCATTCCATGCTTCTGATTGATAAACTATATGGTTATCTACAATTGTTCTGCATTTTGATGATTTAATGGTGGATTTTGTGCCTTCCTCGCCGGAATCTGCTTGGGCCAGATTTTTCTGGAATTTCCCTTCTAGCCCGAATTCTGCGGCTGGCTCAGGATTCTGGATTCTGTGTTGATTGCACTCGAATGACATTTCTAGGTTGATTTCAATTTGTGTTTGAGTTTATATGGATGATGAATGTGTTGTTGATGATATACTAATCTTGATCTTCATGTTTTAATGGTGTTATAATGAATACTTATGTTGGGTTTTGTTGACTGTAGGTTAAGTCTGGCATGGTCGATTGGAATTCTGGAGATGAAATTTAATAAAGAAATTCAAAATACTGGTTGCTCCACCCCTTGGCCGACTTGGAGAAGGCATTTAATTTGGGGCTACATTGAAACTTGTGCCTTGGTTTGAATTGTGTTGAGGATCCTAGGCTGACCTTGGATTGAGTTCATGTATTTAATGTCAATTTATTTTTTTGAATTCTCCTTGGGCCGACTTGTTTTGGCTATTTTATTATTGTAAACCCTTATTAGGCCAACATGCTTTGGGGTTCTCTATAAATTGAGCACTTTTCCTCATTTGTAACAGAGAGATAGACACACAAATAGCTAGTTTGATACAAGCAAATTTAGTAGTAGAACAAAAGTAGAAGTTAGTCAATTTCTAAGCACGTGTTGTAACACAACATTGGAATTGTTGCTGAAATATGGTGATCTCTTTTGTGTTGAATTATCTTGCATGGTTCTTATGATTCTATCTTTCAAATTGCTCAAGGTTATTAGATTTAGATTTAGATCTAATTCAATGGTGTTCATGATTTAATGTTTGAAGTGTTGCAGCAATCATTGGTCCATACTTTTTGCAGCTAGCTGATTGTTAGGCACTTTGCAAAGTTAGCCTGGACTTTATATTCATTGTGCTTAGTTTAATTGTGAAGTTCATTCATTTAAATTGAAATTGGGTTGTCTTGGATGAATGTTCATGATCTGAAAATATTAAAACCTTAGAATATTGCACTATTTTTGTAAGATTGTAGATTTATCTTGGTCAAGCAGGAATTAGTTTATGAGGGATTGGTCCATTTCAAATATTTCATCATTTGTATTGTTAATCTTAGGAGTAGTTGAATTTAGTAATCTCTTTGAAACCCTAACCTTTTGTTATTTCTTTATTATTTGGATTAGATTTAGGATTGAAGTATCATTACGTTTTCAGATCTGATAAATTCAAGATTCAGTCTTTGCTTGTAGTAAGGTCCCTTTGTGATTACTGACATTTTCACATTTATGACTGAGTTGTTTATGCATTGTCAAGACCTGGCATTAGAGACCTTGGGGTTATCTCTTGAGGATTTCTAATAGATATTTACCTTTCAAGAGAGATAGGATTTCATATTTTGTCTGAGTTGTTGTTGTGTAGAAAACATCATCAACACACATCAACATCACAAACCCCACACAAGGACTAGAACCCTGATACACCATTCTAAATTTTTCTACCATTATTATAGTCAATTATATTTGAGATCTTTTCTAATCCTTAAATAATTAGGATAAGTGTGATTCATACCCTAGATCCTTTTTCCCAATCAAACAAAACCAAATAGCTAACTCGTAACAACAAGCATTTGAACAATCATGCATCAAACATAAACAACCACATGGGAAAGTATATGAACTAAGTATCAAAATGGTACAACATGGATTCTAATACCAAATGTAATGTCCCAATCCAACACACCTAGGACATTATCTGATTGAACATCTTTTTTAAAACAACAAAAATTAAGATGCAACAATGAAAAGTCACACTTATACAACACTATGCACACAAGTGTCATATGAAGCACAACAACACAATAATGCTAACCATGTAAATTACCTCACCATTTCTACAATAATAATGGTACCAATGGAAGACTTACCAATCATGGGACAAAATCATCATGAATAATCTACAAGAGGGGAAGAGGACACTCAAACAATGATTGAGTACTAACCCATAATTATGTTCTCTCACAACACCACAAGGGATGGATGAGATAATCATCAACCCAAAATCCCCACTAATACACTTTCATAAGCTCAACAACACTATAAAAAACTACTTAGATAGTGCCCATTGACTAGGAGCTAACACACCTCCAAATGAATCAACCACTAGTTTTTAGAAAAATAGTAGGATATGGGTACATTTACCTCCAATCTACTTAAAAACCTTAAAAAATCCTAGATTCAAGGACAAGTCTTTCCAAGATATTTTCTTACTATGAGGTACAAGCCCTCCACCAACTAGAATAATGATGGGTCACTTCCAAGAAATGATATGCTTCCCAAAGTAAAGAGGTTACATAACTCCCTGATCCTAACACTTGAAGACAAAAAGACAATGTGGGATTACTCAATAGGTTAAGGGGAATAACTTTTTTATATGAATTTTACCCAAGAAATGGCTAGAATACCTAAAACACAATGA
>VDFB02142586.1:0-37705 GCA_007258455.2 Sequoia sempervirens
AATGTGTGTATAAAATATGTGAATAAGCAATTAAAACCTATACAACACACCAATGAAACATTATATCAAGGAATTCAAATAACAACAATTAAATTGAAACAAACAATTCCCCAATGGTGTCTCATTGTCCTCTATCTCCAAGGATTCTTTAAGTCATTTTTCTCTCAGATTGTTTGTGCACATGAATTTCCAAATGACAACCTGAAGAATGAGAGATGTTGGAAATGCAAGAAATATTTCCTACATTACATGATTGCTAAACTAGTTGTAAATGATATGCAAAGATAATGATGTTGCTAGGGTGTTGCTAATGGAAATGATATAATGAAAAGTCCAATTCTCTTCACCAGGGTTAGACATAAACCTGCTCAAAACTCCCACTACTTGCGCTATATTTTATCTAGTTCAAAACATTGCATACATTAAACTACTGATGAAACTATTATAAGGAACATTAGACATATCCTCAACATCATCATCAAAATTAGGACACGTGTCTAAACTCAACTTAGTACCAACTGGAAATGGAATATTTGTTGGTTTACAGTCATGCATATTAAACCTCTACAAAATAGTATCAACATAGTTACTCTGACTTAACCAAAGCTTGTTGTGAACTTGATCCCTACTAATCTCCATCCCAAGAATATATTTTGCAGCCCCAATCCTTCATATCAAATGTGCCAGAAAGCTGAGTCTTAAGCTCCTTAATCATCACCTTGCTGCTACCCATAAACAATATGTCATGAATATAAAAGACAATGATTATAATTTGATCATCAACAACCTTAATGTAAACACAACTATCCTCCTCACTTCTAACAAAACCCAAATTCAATGCAAAGGCATCAAACTTCTGGTACCACATCTTGGGTGACTATTTCAAACCATATAGAGATCTCTTTAACCTACAAACCAAGTATTCTTTTCCTTTCACAATGAAATTGTTGGGCTATTGCATATAAATTTCTTCCTCAAGATCCCCATGCAAGAAAGCAATTTTAACATCCATTTTCTCTATTTCAAAATCATAAGCAACAACAAGAGATAATAGGAATCTAGTAGAAGTTAGCTTATCAACATGAGAGAAAATTTCACTGAAATCAACTCCCTCTCTCTAGGAGTAGCCCTTGGTCACTAATCTAGCCTTGTACTACTCTAACTAACCATCTGTTCCAATTTTTTCTTAAAATACCCACTTGCATCCAACGGGCTTCCTTCCTTTGGGAAAAATCATAAGATCCCAAGTATCACAACTATCCAAAGCCACCATCTCCTCTTGCATGGCCTGCATCCAAGACTCACTCTCTTCTGAAGAAAGAGCATCCCTATAGGATCTAGGTTCATCATCAGTACTCAACAAAGCAAATACACAATGAAAATTTGATGGGATATACTTGTCAACTAGATTTTGTTGCCTTGTGGATCTCCTCAAGGTAGGAGGGGATCTTGGTGTTCTTCTTCTTCTACATGCTCATCCTACACATCATCTGAACTCTCTGAACCGTCTTCTTCTTCTCCATTCTCACATCCATTTGGTTGTTCTTCCACATGTGCATCTTCCTACTTCTCAATATTTGTCTGGAAGTGCACTATTTTTTTCTTATCTTTCACCTTTGGTTGTTCTTCACCCGAGTAATCTCTAAACTCCTTGAAAGTTACATCTCCATAGAAAACCATTTTACAGGATAATGGATACCAAAGCTTATAACCTTTTACATTCTCACCATAACCAAAAAAGATGCATTTTTGTGCTTTTGGATCCAACTTAGAATGCTTCTCTTGAGGAACATGAGAAAAAGCCTCACAACCAAAGACCCTTAAATGTGAAAAAGAAGGATTTCTACCTATCCACACTTCATAAGGAGTTTTATCAACAAGATATGAACAAGGAGATATATTAACCAAATAACATGTAGTACTTACAAATTCTGCCCAAAAGCATCTATCAAGCTTAGCACCACTCAACATGATCCTAGCTCTTTCCATTAAGGTTCAGTCCATTCTTTCTACTACCCCATTTTGTTGAGGTGTATAAGGTGTAGTCTTTTTCCAAATGATACCTGCATGCTTACAAAACTCATCAAATTCTAAAGAACAATATTCACCCCCATTTTTAGATCTCATCACCCTTATCTTATAATCTGTTTGCTTCTCAACTAAGGCTTTAAATTCCTTAAAATTAGTGAAAACTTTAGATTTTGCATGCATAAAATAAATCTAGGTGTATCTTGACACATCATCAATGAAAGTAACATAATAATGATTGTTTTCAAATAAAGTTTGCACCCTTGCTAAGCTATGAACTGTAGCAACCTATTGACACATGGGAACACTTCAAGGTTGTGGGTGACATGGGAATGAAGTGGACCTCCAGATTATGGGCTGGTTCCCCTTGAGATAACTTGAGAAAACTAAAGAATGGTAAGGAAAAGAGTAAGAAGGATATACTTGAATTTAAAACCTATCACTAACAGGTGATACACCAAAGATAAAAATATGAAAATACTACAGAAAAGTCACAGAAAATCTCAATAGACTAAACAATCTCACAATACATAGATTTATGTTTATAAAAATGAGTCTATGTAAGGTTCCGACTGCTCTAATGCTTAACACAAGGAAAACAAAGATGTTTTCACAGATATAAATGCAATAGAAAGAGATCACTTAACATAAGCCAGCTTTATGACATAATATTCTTTGCATCCAGTACTGAAGGAATCTGATAAAATAAAGGATCACACATAATTTTATCATGCAGCTCACAACTAGTCACTAAAACAACAAAGAAAATTTGTGAAGGAAATGACTTTTTATTGAGAAAATAAGGAGTCTCTATGTTACAGATCTGTAGTATTTATGAAAATGAGTTACAAATGCTGAATAATTCTCTTTCGAAAATCTCCTAACCAAGAACTGCTTTACAAAGAGGCAAAAATGCCATATATACCAAAGAGTGTCGGCCCATGCCCTAGGGTTTTTATAAAAATGAGTCGGCGTCTGGAAACGTTGACCCCTAGAAGCATTTTTTGGAATGAAGTTAATGAAGCGTTAAATGCGCATAGCTTGCTCATGTTGGTGAAAGCTCACTCCCAGGCATGGCCTTCATATCTTTTACAACGACCGCATTAACTCGCAACCCTCGTGTCTAAGCCTCGAGACTTCGTTAGAGCTGCTTTGAATGCTTTGCAACAAGGTCATTAATGTCGCTCCACTTTTTCCAGCCGACATCCTAACTATTATTGTGGCTCATAGTTTCTTCTTCTTCGGCTTTCTTCTTGCTCTAGATCTTTCAGCAAGTTGACCCCCTTTGAGAAGCAACATCAGATTTACCTATAAGATCCAAACGCCATTGCTTCACCGAGCCGACCCATACCAAGCACATTTTGTTGACCCTCTTCATAGGGGGAGTCAGTCATTCAAACTACCCATGACCATCTTTAGCTCCTTCTAATTGGTTGATCTCGCACCACGTAGATTCCCAGATGGTCAAAAGATCACTTCCTCAGAATCGCATGTCGGTGAGACACTAGCTGTGTCTCCCCAATGCGATTATGTCCTTCAACAGTTATCAACATAGCAATCGTTATCAACCAAACATTATCGGGTCGGAAAGACCTCATCGTGAGCTCTTCAATGTTTCCCGAGCTTGGACCCTTCGGCGGAGTCGGAATTAGGATGAGAACCAAAACGGGACTAGAGTCAGAACGGGGGCAAAACCAAAAAGCTCGTGGAACCAGAACTGGAACCAAATCCAAACCTGAAACTTTTCTGAAGTTCCAAGTTTGGATTCCATTTCGATCCTGCCCCCGGAAACTCAAAGCAAGAAGGCAGAAAGAAAAAACACAAGGAAGAACAAAGAGGAGTCCTGACTCGATCACTAGCCACAAAGAAATAAAAGAAAAGAAGAACGGGCAGAAACGGGATCGGGACCGGAACAAAAACAAGAATTGGAACTTTAGAAAAGTTCCATCGCTCGATTTTGGTCCACGTCCCAGGTCCGCAAAAACAAAGAAAACGTCCAAACAAAAAGAAAGCAAGGCGGGATTAGAACCAAAACTGTTCCGGGAAAAACATAGTGGGGGCGGGGGCGGAAACAAATCCGACACTGAAATTTTCATCAAGTTCCAAGCTCGAATTTCGTCCCGAACTTGCCTCTGACACCATACAAAGATGACGAAAAAGGGAAAAAAAAGGAAGAAAAAGAAGGGGAGGAAACACCCCACGGCCAAGGAACAAAACAAAACAAAGGCAAGACAACATCGGCGGAGCTGGCACCAAGATGGAACCAGAACTTGAAACTTGGAAAAGTTTCAAAGTTTGGTTCCAGTTCCGGTTCTGGGTTCGTCAGAACCAAACCAAAGATGTGCAAGGCAAAACAAAAAGAGGCAGAACCAGGACCGGGAATAGAACAAAATACAGAACTTGGAAAGAATTTTAAGTTCGGAATCAGTCCCAGTTCCAAGTCCACTGGAATAAAAGAAAAATCCCTAATACAAGGAACACACTCCCAAGGCACTAGACCCAAAAACAAGAAAAAGAAACAAGAAAGAGGGACTGAAAACCTAAGTCGAAAACAACCAACGAAGCAAATAAACAACAAAAGAGGGAGAACCATGTCAAATGAAAGGCCAAAAGAAAACAACGGACAAAGGCATGGAATCAGAACCAAAACCAGAGCAAAAACAAAAACTGGGACTTTGGAAAAGTTTCAAAGTTCAATTTTAGTTCTGACTCCGACTCCGCTAGAACAAAAAGGAAAAAGGCTCCAAGGAAAAAAAATAGAAAGAGGAAAAGCAAGGAAAAACAAAAGACAAAGACCCACCCAAAAACTGAATACCCGCACGTTGGGCTCAACCCTTGTGGGAGCCACATTTAATCCATGTGCCGAATTCAAAACATAATTTTCCCCTGCAGCTGCACAAGAAGCAAACAAGTTGGAAAATATGTAACCTTGATGCAAATTTTCCTCCCTTTGGTCATCGAGAACAATTGAAAGCATGGATTGCCCAGCCTAATTAAGCCCGCAGGTGAAAATCAAGTAACAATGATATTTTCCAAAAGAGTCAACATCCATTGTTCCAAACACATTTGAATGAATGATCTCTAATAATCTCTTAGATTTATTAGTCTCATTAAGAAATAATGATCCATTCTGTTTACCAAACACACAATTCTCACAAAAATAATTTTTACCAACAGAATAATCAAAAAGACAGTCAACCAAATTTTTATTCAAAATAGTCTTAAGACCTTTTTCACTTATGTGACACAATCTATGGTTTCAAAACATACATGCATTTTTCAGTGCTAGTTACATTGGCAAATTTACAAAAAGTGGAGGCATTAAGCCTAAATAAAGTCCCTATGCGAGATCCTTTAGCAATCATCAAGCTCCCTCTTACCAACATGCAACCAGACTTGCCAAATGTCACATGCATTCCAGAATCATTCAACTTGGATGGGTAAAAGCACAAAGATGAGTCCACGAAACGTGGAAGTTTTTTCCTTCTAAGGCAAAAAAAAGAAATCAGCTTGGAAAAATGGGATCCCGCTTTTTAATAAATGAGATCCCACTTTTTAAAAATGGGATCCTATTTAGCTTCAGGATCCTAAGCCTAAATTCTAAACGGGATCCCATTTATTAATGGGTCTTGAATTGACGGACGTGAAACAAGATCCCGTTTTAAGGTGGTATTTATTTTTAAAAACAAACGAAACTCAGTTTATTTAGACAACATGGGATCCCAAATTGGCAAGGACAACAACGACCTAAATGACCTCCAGGTGTGCCTCCACCCCCAATTTTTATGTTTTTTTTATTTTTTTTGAAAATTTTAATACAATAACAGATTTTAGCATTTTTTTTCCAATTTATTTAGCATTTTATGTATTTTATTTACCTGTAACAGCAGAAATGATGATTTGTAGAAGTAGAAGAAAAAATGCAATGAAACCCTGAAGATATTGAATAGAAAGGAAAAAATCAACCTTAAATTGTATCTTAAGAACAAAATTTAGCTTTTGAAACCTAAATTGTTCAATCAAACCAAAAAAAAATTCATTTGAAAACCCTAATTGAAAGGAAACAAAAAATTGCATTTCAAAACCCCAAATTGAAATGAAATAAAAAAAATTGCATTTGAAAACCCTAGTTTGAAATGAAACAAAAAAAATGCATTGAAAATCCTAATTGCTTCTTGAAACCCTAAATTGAATTCAAACAAAAAACTTTCTCAAACCCTAAATTGAAATCAAACAAATCATTTTGCATTTGAAAACCCTGATTTTGACAATGAAATATGATTTGATAAATATTATACATTTAAATGTGTATTCTATAACGCCCCACCAAAAAACCCTCGAGGACAACATGCTACAACACATAAAAATGGAACAATTTTTTTTTGAAGTGCAACGTAATAAATATTACCAAATATGCAATAACTTGAATTCTAAACCAAAGTCCTCTAAAGGTCTGTGACTACGCTACTAGAATCCCATTATCCAAACTAACAAGAATAATAAATCATTTCATTAAACCAAATTTATCTACCAATATAAGGTTCATTTAATCCATCTCATTTAAATGATCTACCAATAAGAATCATGCCTAACATATTAACAATAGAGCAACATTTATGATTGTTACAATTAACTAACATAAGCAAGATGCAACATTTGCATTATCCATTGTAGAAGAGAGAGTTCAATAATTAATTACAACATTACAAATTATACAACAAATTTCAAATCAATACAAGCACATGTAAGATATTTCACTCGAACAGGAAAAAGTACAGAAGTCCACATCACCAAGAGAAGCCGCTACACGAACAATCAACAACAGAGAAAACCAATGGAGTACAAGACACATTCCACCCCACCATGTGGAACCCTAAGGTCCACCCTGCATGCTAGGAGATAACACCTAGTCCCACAGCCACAACAACAACTAGGCGACCACAAACTAACATAACAAGACTAAACAAAGAGTAACTGACATTACAACAACAATAACATCACAAAAGAACAAACATTGCTTCCAGAGGACATCACATACCAGAAGGAGAGAAAAAATAAGGGAATACTAGTCTACAAAGGCAAGAGTGTCATCGCATGGTCTTGACATGGGTTACCCTAGCAATCTCTCACTAGCCGCCGACCCCCATCTATGCTTACCTTGGCAGTCTCTCACTATCTGTCAGCCCCATAGGGTGACACATGCGGAACCAATCTTCCTTTCGTGAGGACAAGGAATTTGGTCTTTCTAACCAAGCCTTCTCAACCTATCCTTAGCCTAAACAAGCACTACATGCATGGGCGAGGAATTCACTTATCTTGATTAAAGTGTAAACTACCCAACCCCCTAATTCATTTAAAGTTATCACTGAGTTAAGAAACTCCCACATGGGTTACCCTAATGCAACTTTGTGCATTGACCCCCATTGAGAGCCACTCCCCCTACTAGCAGCTAGGAGATCCAATAAATTCAATAAGGTAAAGCTATCATGTACATAGAATGAAAAACCACAAAAGTATATAACCCAAGCAAGGCATGGACCATCTCACTCTCAACACAACTATAATACAAATAAAGAGTGCATGGCTAAAGACCCTCATGTACCCATTTCAAAGACATAATCAATCATTTCCAGAATGAAATAGTCATAAAACACATCATGTAGAAAAACTCCCCCTAGCCTCTCAAAGACATCCATAACTACTAGCTAAAAAAAATCCCACATAGAACATTCACCAAAAACATTTCCATTACCAAAAACTAACATAATAACATAAAATATCAATAATCAACACATATCCAACACATGCAATCCATCAAACATTACAACATAGATACTCCTTAATTAAAAAGTTACTTCCATTTTGAACAATAGCCAATATTCACCTAATTTGAAGAATTCAAACATTCCCTTTGGGCCATTCCAGAGGAAGAAAAATGTGCATTTCCCAATTCTAGGGCTAATCATTTATCTCACACATGTACATTACTTGTGTAAGGTTATAGATGTTACATCAAGTAGGGCAGCGATTAATTCTTTAGTTTCTAGTAAGCATTGAGTTAGAACACAAGAAAAAAAGCTAGAGATTTTAATAAGATACTATAAAAAAATTTATGGAGAACTTATATGGCCAACAATGATTGACTTCAGATTGACATACAACTTAAGAGGAGAGGAGCTAACTGACCTGGGCATCAAGGAAAGAATAACTACCCTAGTGCTGCAATTCAACCTCAGATACCAAATATCGCCGTACCTAGATTTGATGGGTCAAGGAAGATTAATCCCCAAGCATGGATTCAAAAAAATCACATTTATTTTAATATGACTCTTGTACTTTACATAGAGAATATATATATGTATATATATATATAGTGGATCACTACACTAAGAGGAAAGTGCAGATGATTGGCGACAACATCATGATTTACACTCTAGATACCCAAGATGGTCTATATTACAAAAAGGTAGTTTTAGTTTTCAAATGCATGCATATAGAATAGATAATTTTTTTAAAGATGCAAATGCTAATTTTGGCAAGGAATAAACCGCATTGTTCCAGCATGAGCGATTCTTAAAACTTGACCCAATAGAACCCAAGTGGTTATGTTTGTAACTTGAAAAGTTGTTCTTTGTGCCTTTAGATGAATTATCAAGCAAGTCTAAGAAGAAAATAAAGATTCAAAGTAATAGATTAAATTCAAGGTTTTTAAGTGATTCCTTTTAGAACTATATTCCCATTTGATTTGATCCCCAACATTTGACGAAATTGGGCAAGACTTATAATAGTTTCAAGACTGGGGATTAAGAAAAATTCGAAGCTAACACAGACAACATAAACTTTGGAAAAGTCTTGATGATTTCATTAGCAAGTTTCCTTCAAAACGGGTTGATGAAAAGAGAACAAGAATTCAACATAAGGGTCATTGCAAAAAGAGAATAACATGCATAGGGGTACTGAGAGAGACCCAGATTGATTATGAAGAAAACCTTTCGAAAGAAGATAATGTTGAGTTGTATGCTGGTCTTTCTTATTCCAACGGTGTCATAGATGTTGAAAAATATTGAAGATGTTTGTTTTCAAAATATAAATGTCTATCTTTGAGAATATTTTGTCATGTGACAAGCAGGTGGAAAGATTAAAGGAAGGTGAAATTGATGGAAGATAGAAGAATTAAAAAGTTACCTGGATGCAGTTTGTTTGAAGGCTTAAAAAATGTATAATATTTTTGTGTACGAGGAAGATCTATGCGAAGTTGGGAAAAATTGGATTGGCAGAAGGAAGCGGTAGGGTATTTTCCTGATTCAAGACATTTACTTAATGTTGTAGAAGAGGATGAAAAGAATTATTTATCTACCACTATAGTGAGGAGTTGGTATTTGTATTTGCTTTGATAAGCCCGCCCCCAGGAGAAACTATTAAAACTATAAAGAACCTTTGAGTATGATTTGATTACCACACTGAAACTAAATTCATCTCTGAGTTTTATACAAGAGAAATTGATTTGAGGGATGTGAACTATATCCATCATTTGAATAGGGACATCATCCTCAGATTTGTATCCCTAGTTGGGACCTATATGAAATGTCAATCATAATAAGAAAAAGAAGTTCTTGAATCTTTAGTATAGGGAAAATGAGGTGGCGTTGTAGGGAAGAGAATTTTAGAGGAAATAAATCAAAAAATAGAGCATACGACCATATATTTAAAGGACTATTGAGGAGGGCATAAGCGTTTTTGAAGAAACACAAAACATATCAATGCCCATAATTCTTTAAAATCCGTGAGTGGAGATCTCTACTGGATGGTTTGGTAGATAGAGGCTATGAGTATTTTAATTCCATGAATCAAGATCATAGAGTCATATGAAGAATGCATTACTATACTTGCAAGGTTGGCCTTCTTGGCCGAGCAGGGCGATTGATAGATGCAGAACTTTTAATCAAGGAAATGCCATTTTTTCCTAATATAGTTGTATGGTAGGCTTTTCTTGGTGCTTGTGTCATCCATCGCAACTCAAAGTTTGGAGCTCGAGATGCAAAGCACATATTTGAGATGGATCTAGAAGACCATGTATGCATAGATTAAATACATCTCAAAAAAATTCATTCCCAATTAAACCTCATTACCTAAGACATAACACATTTACAAAAGAAAATGGGCATGTGAACTATATTCTATAGGAGGATCGAAGAAGGTATGTTTGTGTAATTTGCAATGTACAAACCCCGTACACACTTGAGCAAAACTAAGAAATATTTAAAGCCCCTTTCAAACAGGAAGTAAGAAAACTTACCTTCTTTGCTTTCTCTCCAATCTATTGTCTTGAGTGCATTGTAGACATCAATGCCTCCTACAATGATAATCCTCGCTTTGCGTCAGAAGATTCCCAACATAGTGTGAATGCAGATTGACTGCTCCAAACAAAGGTGACATGAAGAAAAACTCCCCATATATGAAATTCATGGACTGCCCTAATGCCAATAAGCTCATAACCAATTTTTTTTATTATCGTTAACTATAAGAGGGTTTCATAATAAATATAACATTTCTTTTTAGTTACCAAGAATCTTCAAATATGGATTGCATTTACCCCCTAGCAGTGCGGTTACTAAAACTGTTACATACAATTTCCTATATTTAGATCTTCCATAAAAAAAACTGACATATTAATGCATTATTAATTTAATCATTTCTCGAAGCTACAATCATATATATTTACCATATTTATTACCTAGTGAAAATAGTTGGATAATTATTTATATTATTATTATCTATTTTTTTTATCATTAACTATTATTATTATATTCATTTACATTTATATTTATTTATTTAGTTATCAAATGTATGCCTTTTAGCTCAACAATTCATTTTAATGCACAATCCAAGAGTACTTGAGACCTAAAATGAATCCACAAACATCATAAGAGGGTGAATCATGGAGGGGTACTACATCCTCCCCCCTAATATTTGACTTACTTCTGGAAGTCGCAAGGTTAGAAGAAAACATACACACATAAGTTCCAAAACTTGATAAAGAATACCATGTTCACTTTTCCTTTATCGTAAATACAAACAACTTCAAATAATTAAACAAACCAAAAGTCAAACAATTACTTGATCACCGACTAGGGTAAAAGGCAGAAATTCAAACGACATGAATTGACTACAGAACTGACAGGGTATCGACACGGATACTCACCCTCTTCGAGGATGATGGCTAGGGTAGGGGAACAAATGCTATCTTTGATCAATATATTCCATTGGGTTTAAGGCACACTCAAACCTGTCAATTTAGGTGGAGTCGATGCCTGGTACCTGTAGCCTGCAACAAACGGTCGAACATATATATGTAATCATATAGTCAAGCACACCGTGAAGGGAATTCATAGCGTGGCAGGGTACTCATGAATGAGTAATGCGACATTGTCCCTTTCATTAAGACGCATATGAAGACAACACTCAATAATCAAATCATCTTGTAAACTATCCGCTACATGATAGAATAATTACATGTTGATCATAACAATTCATCTCATGTCATGTAATACACCAAGCTGATTTGCTACCTTAAAATGCCACACTTTCACAAAACACAACAAATTTATGCACTTAAAGCACACTTTTTTCATTAAATATCTATCATTTACATGCAATACATACCACTTTTTTCATTATACAACACTAAATCTCATAACATATTTAGCAAAAGGCTATGATTTTACACCTTTTCAGAAGCATGAAAACACAAGTTATCACTTCATAAGCACAAAATTCAGATTTAACACACATTCTTCATAAACACACACAAATTCACATCACAAGGCTACAAAAGGGTCCATAATGCATCCCTGATAGAAATAATTTCGATGCATTGCACACTACATCGTGGGTCCTACCCTTTCCACAAGTTTTCTGCACCATTGGGCTAACATCACCAAAGGAAAAGTCTCGAGTTACTAAGCAAAGATGACAAAAGGGGGAAAACATAGTATCAAGAGTCTAACCACTAGGAAAACATAATGGGATCATATGTATCTAGAGTGCCCAGTGTTACAACTTGGGCTCTGACACCATGTGTAAAGCCATACCACAGAACCCTAGAGGACAACATGCTACAACACATAAAAATGAAACATTTTTTTTTTTGAAGTGCAACATAATAAAGATTACCAAATATACAATAAATTGAATTCTAAACCAAAGTCCTCTAAGGGTCTGTGACTACGCTACTAGAATCCCATTATCCAAACTAACAAGAATAATAAATCATTTCATTAAACCAAATTTTATCTACCAATAAGGTTCATTTAATCCATCTCATTTAAATGATCTACCAATAAGAATCATACCTAACATATTAACAATAGAGTAACATTCATGATCGTTACAATTAACTAACATAAGCAAGATGCAACATTTGCATTATCCATTGCAAAAGAGAGAGTTCAATAATTAATTACAACATAATCTGTATAGGATCTAGACTAGATTGCAGTATTTAAATGCTTAACTTTTACAATGCTTTTACAATGATTATTTCAAGTCAATTAAATCAAAATTAACTTAAGGAAATAACAGAATGAAAGTAATAACAAGGTGATTTAACAGGAAGGAAGGAAATGAGAGACAGAAAGAGAGAGAAGAAGAGAAGTGCAAACAACGTTTGATAACGAAGTTCGTCACGAAAGTGACTACGTCTCCGGGTCCACTCCAATAGAGAGACCGATCCGATTAACTCCAAAATCGATTACAAAGCACCACAATCATTCTCCAAGCACTTCGGCAGCATAACAGCGCTCTAACGTGCGAGAATGACTCAAAGAATCTCCACAAGACCTCTCTTTCGATTATCTCCACAGCTTCAAGACTTCGTCACCTGAAAAAAACTTGATCCCCTCTCTCACCTTACACCCCTTTTTATACAAAGAATTTCCTCAAATTGGCCTTTAACCAATTGATTTACAAAATATTTCCCAAATCCACCTTATCTCTCCAAAATACATAAAAATATTTGAAAATCCTTCATATCTCTAAAAAAACAACTTAATCTCCCAATTTTACATAGAAATCCCCTCTTTTACATATAAAAATCTATTATATATTCCCTATAATTTTTAAACATATTAATCTAGCCCTTTCAATCCTTTATTCGGGCTTAGAGATTTTAATTGGTTATATTTAATCCTTAAATAGGATTATTGTTTGTTCAAATTAGGGGGTTTGTTTATAAGTTTTAGGCATTTGGGTTTCAAAAGTTGACAAAAAAAACCGCTGCCACATATGCATTAAAGTCATTCGGTGGCTCAGCGGTGACTATGCATTTTAATACATCGGCGGTTCCGGGTTCAACTCCCGGCCGTCGGCTTTTTAAAACCAAATTTTCAACGTTATAACAACAAAACAAAGCCATTAGCAACTATAGATAGGCGTCGGTGGTATGCTCCAACGGCTCGGCGAAATCTCGGGCGGGTGGTCGGGTTTCAAATCCACGCAAGAACCTTTTGTTATACACAAAAACCGAACTGTCTACGGCGTCGTAGAACTCATTGCTGAGGCCACGTGCGCACGGGGAGGATGCCACGTGGCGAGCACTCGATGTCGCCCGAGAACGTTGGCGTGGATCTTGATCGTGCAGCGGCGTGGAATCGCGACTAGACTGTTGATTGGACTTGTGACCGAAATGCAGCCGACATATCGTGTCACCTGTGTTCGGGAATACAATAACGCGCCACTTCACAATTTGTTCGACTTGGAATCCGTGCGAAATGCAGTCAGCACCGTGGTCCACCTCAATTCATGCAAACTTGGACGTGATAACTCTCCATACGATGTCGAATTTCGGCGAAAGCGAACATTGTCCGGAATCGTCTCAGCGAGCTCTTGGCGATGATGCCAACCCGACAACTTTTGCGATGCCATTTTTTCGCCTTCTAGGCGCCCGATTCCGTTTGCGAAGGTTTGAGTGGCTATAACTTCGTTAAGCGGACTCCTTTTCGCTCCGTTCGAGTTGCATTGGGTCGGACGCCGAGCTCTTCGATGGTGTAGATTACGGAGAAAAATGAGACACTTCAATTTTCCTGAAAAATATCCACCGGATCAGGCCTCCCGAAGACCTTTTGGACCTCCAAAAGTGGCATTTATCTGACATTAAGTGAGGACTTGGCCTCCCCACTTGTCCTATATCCTCTGTACATCTGAAAACCTGCTCACAAGCACAATGAAGACTGCAACAATGTTGTTGAACATAAACATTATTCTATCACTTCCATAAGCTTCTACATCAAATGTCGTAGCCACTAACCAACAAAAATTGACTAGCATCAAGTTGAACATCAATGCAGAAATGAAAGAGAATAAGTCAACAATAATTCGATCCTTCACAACAGGAACATTTTTACCCAAGGATCCATCAATGTTTTCAATCATCCTTTTCTCATGCTGTACTGCGGGTGCATCCTGCAACATCTGACCCTGGTTAGCTACTCCAAGTTCAAGTGTAGAACCACCTGTATTGACAGACATAAGAGTTAACTCTTTACTTGCATTAATTACCCTCTTTGACTTCCTGTGTTTGCAAAAGAACGTTGATCTTAATCCTGTGAGAATGTACAATATCTTGAATGCCATCTTTAAACAAGTGATAATGATTCTTTTCCTGTAGAAAATAGCTTTTTTGTCATAAAGATAAGGGCTACCAAGCACTATCCCACAGATATCCAATGGAACTACATCAAACTGTACTTCATCCACAAATTTACTAGTGATTGTGAATCTTAAGGTGCATTGTCTTGTTACTTGCAACTTATCATTTTCACAAATCCACCCTAGTGGATAAGGTTTCTTATGTTGTGTAGTTTTTAACCCCAAGTTCTTTACAACACTTTCTGAAATTAAATTAACCTGAGATCCACTATCTATGAGTGCATCAATTTTACTATTCTTAGCAACAACCCTTAAATGAAATAGCTCATTCCTTTTCACATCTTCAGAGAAATCATTAACTGTAGAAGAAGAAGCACAACTAACAACAGAAACACTAGAAATAGGAGCTTTACCTTTTAACCCCATAGCTGTTATCTTAGTCTCATCATCTGAATCTGAACCAAGATCCATAACAACATTCGTGGCTTTCTCCTTACCCTTCTGTTTCTGATTACGTCTTTGAGCCCACTTAGGTTTCAATTTGGGATGTAACTTCCAACAATGATCTTCATCATGACCTTCCTTGTCACAATGAGTGCAAGAAAGTTTCTCATCCTTCTTAACTATGGCTGCCTTCTTTCCTTTCCCTGTCTCTGCATTCTTAGAAGATTTCTTTACATCATTATCAAGAAAATATCCTTTACCCCTTGACTCTAAGTGTGTAGCTTGAACAGACACTTCATCCAAATTACAAGGGTTCAAAACCAGGATAGAATACCTAAGGTAGGAATGTAGACCTCCTATGTACTTCAACAAAGTGTCCTGGGTGTACAAAGGAACATTCAAAGCAATAGCCCTTTTCCTAAATTCATGGGTGTACTCTTGGACAGTTTGACCTTTCCCTTGCCTAAACATTTGCCAGTCCATCATTAACTGCTGCATATGTCCTAGGGGATAAAACTGCTTCTTAAGAGCATTAATAAACTCTGCCCAAGTTAAACTGACTCTACCATGTTGTGAAACTTCTGCCTTAGACTTACTCTCCCACCAAGTTAAAGCTGTACCTCCTAAACGAAGAGTAGCTAATTGGATCCTATCAACATCATCTAATAGGTTCTGGACTCTACAATAAACCTCAATTTGTTGAATCCAATCATCCAATTTTTCAGCATTAAGTTCACCACAATATTTAGGTAAATCAAATTTTACATCCAGTTTAATTTTAGGCTTATACCCACTCTTGAAAGGATTAGAAGAAATAGAATGAGGAGAAGATGGAGAAGAAGGAGAAGGAGAAGAGGGAGGAGAAGAAGAAAAGGGATGATCTGGTTTCTTGCCACCATCTCCATGTTGTTCCTCTTTCTTGTCTTTGCGATCTTCTTGCTTCGACGAACCTTCTTCACGTTCCTTCCATTCTTGTCTCTCCTGAAAAAGAATATCCACCTTAGCCTTCATCTCGAGGAATGCTCTTCGAAATTCCTGCTCACTGATTTCTTCAGAACCTCCATTCCAAACTGACATCTTTGAAATGTTCTACGCTTCTCGATCTCGGATCAAAGTCTTCGAGCTTGCCTTCACCTTCTAAATCCTCGGATCTTGTTAGCATTCAAAAAACAAATAACTACAATACTAGTCGATTGAGCTCTGATACCAACTTGATCTGTATAGGATCTAGACTAGATTGCAGTATTTAAATGCTTAACTTTTACAATGCTTTTACAATGATTATTTCAAGTCAATTAAATCAAAATTAACTTAAGGAAATAACAGAATGAAAGTAATAACAAGGTGATTTAACAGAAAGGAAGGAAATGAGAGACGAAAAAGAAAGAGAAGAAGAGAAGTGCAAACAACGCTTGATAACGGAGTTCGCCACGAAAGTGACTACGTCTCCGGGTCCACTCCAATAGAGAGACCGATCCGATTAACTCCAAAATCAATTACAAAGCACCACAATCATTCTCCAAGCACTTCAACAGCATAACAGCGCTCTGACGTGCGAGAATGACTCAAAGAATCTCCACAAGACCTCTCTTTCGATTATCTCCACAGCTTCAAGACTTCGTCACCTGAAAAAACTTGATCCCCTCTCTCACCTTACACCCCTTTTTATACAAAGAATTTCCTCAAATTGGCCTTTAACCAATTGATTTACAAAATATTTCCCAAATCCACCTTATCTCTCCAAAATACATAAAAATATTTGAAAATCCTTCATATCTCTAAAAAAACAACTTAATCTCCCAATTTTACATAGAAATCCCCTCTTTTACATATAAAAATCTATTATATATTCCCTATAATTTTTAAACATATTAATCTAGCCCTTTCAATCCTTTATTCGGGCTTAGGAGATTTTAATTGGTTATATTTAATCCTTAAATAGGATTATTGTTTGTTCAAAT
Source organism: Sequoia sempervirens (assembly GCA_007258455.2). Lineage (NCBI taxonomy): Eukaryota > Viridiplantae > Streptophyta > Pinopsida > Cupressales > Cupressaceae > Sequoia > Sequoia sempervirens. The sequence continues at coordinate 17,079 of VDFB02142586.1, forward strand.
TAGGCGGTTTGTTTATAAGTTTTAGGCATTCAGGTTTCAAAAGTTGACAAAAGAAACCGCTGCCACATATGCATTAAAGCCATTCGGTGGCTTAGCGGTGACTATGCATTTTAATACACCGGCGGTTCCGGGTTCAACTCCCAGCCGTCGGCTTTTTAACAACCAAATTTTCAACGTTATAACAACAAAACAAAGCCGTTAGCAACTATAGATAGGCGTCGGTGGTATGCTCCAACGGCTCGGCGGAAATCTCGGAGGCGGGTGGTCGCGGTTTCAAATCCACGCAAGAACCTTTTGTTATACACAAAAACCGAACTCCATCTACCGCGCCGTAGAACTCATTGCTGAGGCCACGTGCCGCACCAGGAGGATGCCACGTGGCGAGCACTCATTCGCCGAGAACGCTGACGTGGATGTTGATCGTGCACTGACGTGGAATGCTGACTAGACCTGCTGATTGGACTTGCTGACTGAGCGTACGGAATGACACGTGTCACTCTGTCATTGGTCCGTACAATGCTGACGTGGAAGCCACGTGTCACAATTTGGTTCGGCCACTTTACAGTCTGTACAGTACGGAATGCTGACGTCAGCATCCATACGGTCCACCTCAATGTCAACTGCAAACTTTGACCGCTGATAACTCTCGCATACGATGTCGAATTTCGACGAAACGAATGTTGCCGGAATCGTCTCAATGAGCTCTAAGCGATGATGCCAACTTCGAAAACTTTTGACGATGCCATTTTTTTGCCTTCTGGACGCCCCTGATTCTAGTTTGACCGAAGGTTTGACTAGCTATAACTCGTGCAAACGGACTCCTTTTCGCTTCGTTTGAGTTGCGTTGGAATCAGGACACCGAGATCTTTCTGATGGTGTAGATTCTAGAGAAAAATGAGACACTTCAATTTTCACTGAAAAATGTCCATCGGATCACAACATTACAAATTGTACAACATATTTCAAATCAATACAAGTACATGTAAGATATTTCACTCGAATAGGAACAAGTACAAAATTCCACATCACCAAGAGAAGCCGCTACATGAATGATCAACAATAGAGAAACCCAATGGAATACAAGGCACATTCCACCTGACCATGTGGAATCCTAAGGTCCACCCCTCATGCTAGGAGATAACACCTGGTCCCACAACCACAACAACAACTAGGCAACCACCATCTAACATAACAAGGATAAACAAAGAGTAACTGACATTACAACAACAATAACATCACAAAAGAACAAACATTACTTCTAGAAGACATCACATAGCAAAGGGAGAGAACAAACAAGGGAATACTAGTCTACAGAGGGAAGAGTGTCATCGCATGGTCCTGACATGGGTTACCTTGGTAGTCTCTCACTAGCCACCAACCCCCATCTATGGTTACCTTGGCAGTCTCTCACTAGCCGCTGACCCCATAGGGTGACACATGCAAAACCAATCTTCCTTTCATGAAGACAAGAAAGTTGGTCTTGCCAATTAGGCCTTCTCAACCCATCCTTAGCCTAAATGAGCACTATAGGCATGGGCGAGGCATTCACTTATCTTGATTAATGTGTAAACTACCCAACCCCCTAATTCATTTAAATTTATCATTGAGTTAAGAAACTCCCACATGGGTTACCCTGGCACCACTTTGTGTGTCGGCCCCCATTGAGAGCCACTCCCCCTACTAGCAGCTAGGAGATCCAATAAAGTCAACAGGGTAAAGCCATCATGTACATAGAATGAAAAACCACAAAAGTATATACCCTGAGAAAGGCAAGGACCATCTCACTCTCAACACATTGTAATAAAAATAAAGGGTGCATGGCTAAAGACCCTCATGTATCCATTTCCAAGACAATCAATCATTTCCAGAATAAAATAGTCATAAAACACATCATGCAGAAAAACTCCCCCTAGCTTCTGGAAGACATCCATAACTACTAGCTCAAAGAACTGCCACATAGAACATTCACCACAAATGTCTCCATTACCAAAAACTAACACAATAACATAAACTCTCAATAATCAACACATATCCAACACATGAATCCATCAAACATTACAACATAAATACTCCTTAATTAAAACATTACTTCTATTTTGAACAATAACCAATATTCACCCAATTTGAAGAATTAAAACATTCCCTTTGGGACATTCCAGAGGAAGAAAAATGTGCATTTCCCAATTCTAGGTCTGAGCATTTTTCTCACACACGTACATTACTTCTGTAAGCTTACAAATGTTACATCAAGTAGGGAAACGTTTAATTCTTTAGTTTCTAGTAAGCATTGAGTTAAAACACAAGAAAAGAAGCTAGAGATTTTAATAAGATACTATAAAAAAGTTTGTGGAGAACTTATATGGCCAACAATGATTAACTTCATATTGACATACAACTTAAGAGGAGAGGAGCTAACCGACTTGGGCAGCAAGGAAAGAACAACTACCCTAGTGCTGAAATTCAACCTTAGATACCAAAGATCGCCCCAAATTTGATGGGTCAAGGAAGATTAATCCCCAAGCATGGATTCAAAAAATTCACATTTATTTTAATGACTCTTGTACTTTACATAGAGAATATATATATATATATAGGATCACTACACTCAAAGGAAAGTGCAAATGATTGGCAACAACATCATGATTTACACTCTAGATATCCAAGATGGTCTATATTACAAAAAGGTAGTTTTAGTTTTCAAATGCATGCATCTAGAATAGATAATTTTTTTAAAGATGCAAATGCTAATTTTGGCATGGAATAAACCGCATCGTTCCAGCATGAGTGATTCTTAAAACTTGACCCAATAGAACCCAAGTGGTTATGTTTGTAATTTGAGAAGTTGTTCTTCGTTCCTTTAGATGAATTATCAAGTAAGTCGAAGAAGTAAACAAGGATTGAAAGTAATAGATTAAATTCAAGGCTTCCAAGTGATTCCTTTTGGAACTATATTTCCATTCGATTTGATCCCCAACATTTGACGAAATTGGGAAAGACTTATAATAGTTTCAAGACTGGGGATTAAGAAAAATTTGAAGCTATCACAGACAACATAAACTTTGGAAAAGTCTTGATGATTCATTAACAAGTTTCCTTCTAAATGGGTTGATGAACAAAGAATAAGAATTCAACATAAGGGTCATTGCACAAAGAGAATAAAATGCATAGGGGTACTGAGAAAGACCCATATTGATTATGAAGAAAACCTTTCGAAAGAAGATAATGTTGAGTTGTATGCTGGTCTTTCTTATTCCAACAGTGTCACAGATGTTCAAAAATACTAAATAGGTTTGTTTTCGAAATATAACTGTCTTTCTTTGAGAAGATTTTGTTATGTGACAAGCAGGTGGAAAGATTAAAGGAAGGTGAAATTGATGGAAGATATAAGAATTAAAAAGTTACCTAGATGCAGTTTGTTTGAAGGCTTAAAAATGGTATAAGATTTTTGTGTACGAGGCGGATCTATGCGAAGTTGGGAAAAATTGGCTTGGCAAAAGGAAGCGGCAGGGTATTTTCCTGATTCAAGACATTTACTAAATGATGTGGAAGAGGAGGAAAATAATTATTTATCTGCCGCCATAGTGAGGAGTTGGTATTTGTATTTTCTTTGATAAGCCTGCCCCCAGGAGCAACTATTAGAGTTATAAAGAACCTTCAAGTATGATTTGATTACCACGCTGAAACTAAATTAATCTGCGAGTTTGATGCAAGAGAAATTGATCTGAGGGATGTGAACTGTATCCATCATTTGAATAGGGACATCATCCTCAGATTTGTATCCCCATTTGAAACCTATATGAAATGTCAATCGTAATAAGAAAAAGAAGTTCTTGAATCTTTAGTATAGGGAAAAGGAGGCGGCGTTGCAGGGAAGAGCATTTTAGAGGAAATAAATCAGAAAACTGAGCATACAACCATATATTTAAAGGACTATTAAGGAGGGAATAAACGCTTTTGAAGAAACACAAAACATATCAACATCCATAATTCTTTAAAATCTGTGAGTGGAGATCTCTACTGGATGGTTTGGTAGATAGAGGCTATGAGTATTTTAATTCCATGAATCGAGATCACAGAATCATACCAAGAATGGGTTACTATACTTGCAAGGTTGGCCTTCTTGGCAGAGTATGTCGATTGATGGATGCATAGCTTCTAATCAAGGAAATTCCATTTTCTCCTTATATAGTTGTATGGCAGGCCTTTCTTGGTGCTTGTGTCATCCATCACAACTCAGAGCTTGGAGCTTGAGATGTAAAGCACATATTGGAGATAGATCCAGAAGACCATGTATGCATAGATTAAATACATCTCAGAAATATTCATTCCCAATTAAACCTCATTACCTAAGACATATCAAGTTTACAAAAGAAAATGGGCATGCGAACTATATTCTATACGAGGCTCGAAGAAGGTATGTTTGCATAATTTTCAAAGCACAAACCCCGCACGTACTTGAGAAAAACTAAGAAATATTTAAAGCCCCTTTCAAACAGGGAGTAAGGAAACTTACCTTCTTTGCTCTCTCTCTAATCTGTTGTCTTGAGTGCATTGTAGATAGCAGTGCCTCCTACAATGATAATCCTCACTTTGCGTAAGAAGATGCCCATCATAGTGCGAATGCAGATTGACTGCTCCAAACGAAGGTGATATGAAGAATGACTCCCGAGATCTAAAATTCATGGACTACCTTAATGCCAATCAGCTCATAACTAGTTTTTTTTATTATCCTTAACTTTAAGAGGGTGTCACAATAAATCTAACATTTCTTTTCAGTTACCAAGAATCTTCAAATATGGATTGCATTTACCCCCCAGTTTACATACAATTTCCTATATTTACATCTTCCATAAAAAAGATAACATATTACTGCATTATTAATAATCATTTCTCGAAGCTACAATCATATATATTTACCATATTTATTACCTAGTGAAAATAGTTGGATAATTATTTATATTATTATTATCTATTTATTTTGTTTTATCATTAACTATTATTATTATATTCATTTACATTTACATTTATTTATTTATTTATCAAATGTATGCCTTTTAGCTCAACAATTCATTTTAATGCACAAGCCAAGAGTACTTGAGACCTAAAATAAATCCACAAACATCAGACATAAACATTATAAAAGGGTGAATCATGGAGGGGCATTACATATTCATCAAGAGACACAATCACTTAAATGTTATGAAGATAGATATAATTAGAATAGAAAACAATATGTTAAACTTTACTTTCAATGTTAAATTATAATTAAATTAGAAAACAATATGTTAAACAATAGTTACAATTCATAAATTATCAATGTTTGTTTGCAAATTTAGTTAGCAAATTCCTAAATCCTTGTACAATCCATTTCCAATTTTCACTTAATTAGATAATATTTGCATTCATTTCTATTTTATGTTTTGTTCTCTCTTAGTCATGGCTAGTTTCCATTTCTTGTTTGCATGTGTTTTCTCTTGTCTTTTGACAATCTTAACTCTCATTCTAGTCAATTAGTTGTTAATTAGGCTTCTAGTTTAGTCTAAAATCTCAATTTGGACTAGTTACCTAGACACTAAAAGAATATAAATATTTTTCTTTTCTTTCTTTTAGGTTCTTTCAATTCCAAATGATCCAAAATAAAATAAGATTCAACATTAACTAATTTTATTATAAATTTTATATCATAAAATTTATTTAAGTGGGAAATATTCAACTTTATCATAGTATATTAAACTTCATATATAAACCCTAAACCCTAAAGCATTCATTTTGTCCTAGAAACTTAAAATAAAATTTGGTTGCCTTGGGAAACTCCACCAAATTTTATTCCATAAGCCATGTCATTTTGTCCTAGTACCTTACTACATATATCCCCTTAAGCCATCCTATTACCCTAAACCCTAAACCCTAAAGCCATCATTTTTTCCTTGACCCTTAATGAGATTTGGTTGCCTTGGAAAACTTCACCAAATTTTATTCACTTGAGCCATGTCATTTTGTCCTAGGACCTTACTAGACATAGATCCCCTTAAGCCATCCTATCACCCTAAACTGTAAATTGATGTCTTAAGGGGTCCTAATATGACATTTCTTAAGGGGGTCAAAGAAGTTCTCAAAATTTGGTGAAGTTTCCCAAGGCAACCAAATTTAACAATAGTAAGATCGTGCAAGATTATAATATGAATGAGATTTCATGAGAGGTTGGTCAGTCAAAACAAGAGCTATCTCAACCAGCTGTTCCACAAGAAAATGTTGTTCACTAACTTGCAAGTCCATTATTCTAAGGGCCACCCAAACTTCACCCTAAGTTCCCTAAACCCTAAACCCTAAAGCAATCATTTTGTCCTAGGACCTTAAAATGAAACTTGGTTGCCTTGGGAAACTCCACCAAATTTTATTCACTTAAGCCATGTCATTTTGTCCTAGGACCTTACTAGACATAGATCCTCTTAAGCCATCCTATCACCCTAAACTGTAAATCAAGGTCTTAAGGGGTCCTAATATGACATTTCTTAAGGGGATCAAAGTAGTTCTCAAAATTTGGTGAAGTTTCCTAGGGCAACCAAATTTAACAATAGTAAGATTGTGCAAGATTATAATATTAATGAGATTTCATGAGAGGTTGGTCAATCAAAACAAGAGCTATCTCAACCAACTGTTCCACAAGAAAATGTTGTTCACTAACTTGCAAGTCCATTATTCCAAGGTCCACCCAAACTTCACCCAAAGTTCCCTAAACCCTAAACCCTAAAGTATTCATTTTGTCCTAGGACCTTAAAATGAAATTTGGTTGCCTTGGGAAACTCTGCCAAATTTTATTCCCTTAAGCCATGTCATTTTGTCCTAGGACCTTACTACATAGATCCCCTTAAGCCATCCTATCACCCTAACCGTAAATCAATGTCTTAAGGGGTCCTAATATGACATGTCATTTTGTCCTAGGACCTTAGTACATAGATCCCCTTAAGCCATCTTATTATCCTAAACCCTATTTATCCTAAACTCTAAACCATACACCCTAAAGCATTCATAAATTGTCCTATATTAATATTTAATTGTTTTTTCATTCAAGTAACATGCCTTAGACATAAATGAGGCTTACACATTTTATCATTTGTAGTCAATTAGGAAATTTATATTGAATGGTTTAATGGTATTTCCTAAACATGTATCTTACATTTTGAAATTAAAAATCTAATGTAGGTTCACTTATATCTTAGAGATCACCTGATATCAAAATGACAATTAGGACTATACCTAAAAATGATAAATACACACTTAGGAGTCCAAACAAAATCATAGAGATATATGAGGTAAAAAATTATCTACAATATATTTATGTTTGTCAATAAAATAAAGGCATTTTTAAGGGATAAGATGAATAAATTTTAAATATTGTTTGATTTTGGTATTGTTGAAATAATAGATCCAAATGGAGAAAAGAAGGCACTTTGGGTTTAGAAGGTTAATTTTAATTTTAAGTGCATACTTTGGTTAACCCTTTGCTATTAGAGGATAAATTTGATTTGATTTTTCTTTAGTATAATATTTAGGATATGTGCTAATACGAGATGTCTTAAGGGGATGTCTTAAGGGGTCCTAGTAAAAGTCCTCTTGACCTCATGTTCCACAAAAAACACTAATTTATAAGTTGTCAAAACAAATAATACCATCCAACATGTCTTAAAGGGATGTCTTAAGGGGATGAAATACTTCAAAGTACATGTCTTGAATATTTAATCGCAATTGATATTAATTGATTTAACAATAATTTGTACTTGATATTTAGTGATTTAACAATAATTGTGTAAGTATGTATGTACATATATGTCATCTCAAAACAATGTTTACAAAGTTTGGCTATGCCATCTCAAGAACATCTCAAACTTGTGCCCGAAATGTAGTAGGTCTTCATGCCACCTGATATCAAAATGATACAAGCAATATCAATGAAATAATCAAAACATACATATTTTAATTTATATAAAACTATCTATATGTACACAACTCAAATACTTGTATTTAAAAGTATTCCACACATGTGTGTAGGTTGAATCTGCATCCTCTCCTTTTTGTTTCAAAGTATGAGATAAATGTGATGATGGCTTAAGGATACAAAAAAGATAATAAATCAATTTTAACTATTAATGTACAATCAATATCAATATATAATCAAAACATGTATTTCAATATAATTTAACTAATAATTACTTGTTTTTACCAAATATTCTATGTTGTCTAGGTTGAATCTGCATGAACTCTCCTTTTTGTGATGATGGCTTAAGGATCTATAAAAGGATAATTTAAATCAATTTCAACTAATAACACACTTGATCAATATCAAAACATGTATTTAATCTATTTAAAAGGACACTATAAAACTAAAACTATATTTACCTTTATTTACTTATTCGATTGTACCATCTGCATCCTCTCTTTTTGCAATGCATCTATGATTGTCTCATGCTCTTCCATAGAAATTGTCCATAGCACTTTATTTGTAGGTCTTCCATGATATCGATCTAGTTTTATATTTGTTGCCACCACCAAATGTGAATAGGGTATAATATTTTTGTGTTTCATAAACTTCAAATGTAGGAAAACCATTCTTCCTTATCAGGTATTTTCATAGCCAAGTGCTAAAAACCACCATCGATCCTATTGGAAAACATGATTTAACCATCATCAAATAAGTTGTTAAAATTTTCTTAAGGGGATCAAAGACTTGTTCTAAAAATTTTCTTCAGGGGATGTCTTAAGGGGATCACCATACCTGTTGGATAATGATAGCCATCATCATCTTCTTGAGGTTATATTAACTTATGTTTAGTCTCCACACAATGAGCCAACCAATATTTTGTTTCCTCTTTGTTCCCCTCAGGTGCAACAACAGTATACACATCTCCTACAAACAAATTTTGATTTAATAACTTGTGCACACGTCCATATAATTTGACTAATCTACATACATCCATTCATATGTATATAAATAAATAATTTAGTATTATAAAATAGTAATAAAGTGAAATAAAATGAAATAAATTGAATTAAATCACCTTCTTGTACAAGGTCTGAAACACGGTCATAGTCTTCTAATGCAAACACTTGATCATTATCTTCAATAGTTGTTTCATATTGATCATGTGCTTGTGCAGGTGTCAATGATCTTTGCTCCCACTCTTCAACCCATTCTATATTTTCACATGCTTCCCAATATCTTGAGATACAAAACTGACAAAAACATGCAAGCTTCCTTGTCCAGATAGTCCATGTGCTTGTCGTCGAACTCTTAAATGAATTCCGTTTAGTAGATCCACTGAGTCTCACAATCAACTATAGGTAGAATGTTCTTTTCTTCAACCAACCAAAAGAATCAATGAACTGTAGAGTACTCACTTGAACTAGGTGTAGATAATCTTGTACTGCACCAATCCACTATCACACGCTCATCTTTAAATTTTATTGCATCCACAAATTTCAATTGTTCTCTAGCAAGAATTATTTTGACACACTCACCAACTCCATCATGTTCTCCTCTACCATGCCCAACTTAAAAAAAACTCCATATATGTTGGACATTAAGTTCCTTGTGAACCCTACTTAATAAATAGAACATTTGAGCATTCTTGAACTACCCCATACATATATCTGACCATATGAGGTGTTCTATCATCTGGATTCCTCTTTCTCTTAAATTTCTATAAAATATATTGAAATTGTATTGAAAAAACTATGACGAGTGTGACCGATTGTCACTCAAATAAAAATGATACTCCCTCAAAACTTTTCTATCATCCTCTATGCTATCATCTGCATGTCTATAATCAATATGGACAAACATAGCTACTTGCACTGAATTATACTACTGTGATTGAATTTCATCTTGCAGAGCTAGAGTATAATTTTCTGCAAAATCAACCATTGAAAGTATAGTACCAATTGGAAATGTGTTTCTACATGCACGAAATTGGCCATCAAGCCATTGAGCATGTTGAGAGTGCATGACATATTTTGGTACAATACTATTCTTAAATTCACTTATGAATGCATGTACACTAAATTTTTCTGTAACTAAATCATAACACTTTCCTATTTTTCCATCTTTTAAAGAATAGTCAACATTCTTAAATATTTTAACATCTACTAATTGTTGTCCAAAATAATTATCAACACTTTCATGCATACAAATTGTTAAGAATGAAAGATTTCCACAACCAGTGCTTTGTCCAGAAATACAAGAACTTAAATAAAATAATTTACCATTAGATCTTTCACAAAACAAACCTGATATAAACTCCCTTATTGTTTTAGGTGGAATATTAATACCACATTCTTGTATAATCATCTTAGTATGCAAAGTACAATGTATATATCAAAAAACATCATAAAAATAATGAAATTGAATATGCGTTTTGGGTATGTGCAGGATCATGGTATGCCAAAAAGTGGCAATATTTGTAGGGTATGTGGCTGACGACTTTTTTTTCACCCAAAATTAATGAAATAAAAAGGGTTTTTAGAGGAGATTCTCAGCTTTCCAAAAATATAAATTATGATTTAATTTGAATTTAATAAATAATTATTATTCATTTTCTATTAGAATTACACTAAAGTCCTGATTGATAGGCTGATTGAAAAACATCTATAACTTTCAACGGTATCATATTTTTGAATCCAAAACATGCGTCACATTCTATGCTTTACATACTATAGGATTAAAAAAAGAAAAATTAAATTTCATGAATTTTTGACCAAGTTAAGGTGGTCAGACAGACGAGTTTTTATATTTTCTAAAAGTTGTAATAAAAATTCATAATTAATTATTTACTTGGAAAAAAATTACAAAAAATATGCATCACATCGGACATGAGTCCTCTACTTATATATAAAATCTTACAAAAAATTATTATCATTTTATTATGGTTAGGGTGGTCAGAGACACCTACTTCTTATTTTTTCCCTGAAATTTAAGTACTACTGCATTGAAATTTCAAATTTTCACCAAATAGATTTTATTTATTTTTAAATAAACCTAGTATTTTAGAAACTACATTCAATTTTCTACAAATTCTATTCTTACATATTTTGAAATAATATAGATAACTTATTCAAATATTTATGTCAAGTTGCCTAACACTGATTTTTTTGAATTTTTTGCCACTTAAGGGCCTGTTTGGCATACCATGATCCTGCACATGCCCTTTTACAACAACAAGATATATGTTGTTTATTAATTTTTACATACCAGGGTTTGCATTTTTCAAAAGACCTTTGACTTATTTTAATATTCCAGGTAACACTAAATCACCACAAAATTTTCTATAAAATTTAGTTTGTGTTGTATCTAATAGGTGTTTTGGATGAGGATCAAATATTTAATTTGAACATTCAATTTGATGTTAGACCTTAGGAGTCAACCACTAAAACTCCAACATTGGTTAATTGGATCATTTTCTATACTTTCTCTTCTTTTATCCACTCTTAGCAATGTTTTAGGATGTATTTGTCGAACTTTACTAATATTACTTCATTTTTTATTCAAAGTTGCTTTATTAACTATAGTAGTTGTTATAGCTCTTTTTGCTGCATTTTTATCTTTAGATCGACTATTTTTTCCAATAGATTGAATGACACTAGCAACAATAGACATATCATGTTTTAATGAATGATCTTTTCTTCTTGGTTTAACAAAAAAGCCTAACTTTTTCATTACTTTTCTCATTTTTTGCATTCTCATCAATTGCATCATTAGTTGACATTGAAATGCAAGTTTTTTACGATAAAAGAATTTTTTGTATATTTTATTCACATGTGTTCTTATTTTCCTCCAAGAAATATTACCAGGAAGATTATCCAAAAAGTCACTTTCAATTTAAAAAAAATATTTTCATTAAATTCAACATCACATCCTAGATTTTCATTTTCATTTTCAACTTCAAAACGGTTTTCACTTTCATCTTCATTTTCATCAACAAAACGGTTTTCATTTTCATTTTCATCAACACAACAATTTTCGTTTTCATTTTCAACAAAAGGATCATTCTCATTTTCATTTTCAACAAAATATTTTTCATTTTCATTTTCAACAACATTTAAACGATTTTCATTTTCATTTTCTAATTTATTTTTAACAAATTCTATAAAATTTTCATCTCTTCGAATATTATCAATGTCAACATCGGTCCAACATCCTATAAAACTTCTACAAATAAATTTTCCATTTCACTAAAATGTGGATTTGAAGACGTGCCTAGATTTGTGCCTATTGAAACATTCTCCATAGCATTGAAAGAGGGATTTGAAGACATACTAGGACTTGTTTGTATAATCATATTATTTTCCAAATTGACTTCTTGCAAATTAGCTTCATCTACAACCATGGTCTCCTCAATGTTTTTATCTTCAATAGTTGTGGAATTGGGTACTTCAATATTATTCATTGATCGAATCCTCATTCTTCTATCTCTTTTCCTTTTTGCTTCTTTATCTTTCCTTGCTTGAATTTTTTCAGGAGTCAATGTATTCCTATATTTCCTCTTATTACGAGCTTGTGAACCCATGATTATAAAAATATCAAGCACAAATGAATGTCAGTAATGAAATTATTCAAAAAATTCAATCCAAATTGCAAGTTGAAGACCTATAAAGACAAAAGTATTCCTCTTTTGTTCCTCTAAATGAGTAGAAAACTAACACAATTCCACTTTAAAATCTGTTTACATGATGTCTCCTTTCAAAAATTCAATCCAAATTGCAAGTTGAATACTTATAAAAGAAAAAGTCTTCCTCTTTTGTTTCTCCAAACAAGTAAAACACTAGCACAATTCCACTTAAAAAACTGTTTACATGATGCCTCCTTTGAAAAATTTAATCCAAAATGCAAGTTGAACACCTGTAAAAATAAAAGTTGATAGAAAATAGCCCAATATGTTGCAGTTAGTTGTACATGTGAAGTTGCAGACTTCACAGTAAAACTTGCCAGTAAATTTTGAAAAAAATAGTAAAAAGAGAAACAGGATCCCGTTTACAAAACAAAATGGGATCCCATTTACAAAACGAGATCTCATTTATCCTATTTCCATGTCAACAGTCCCAACATTTAATATTGGGAAACGAGATCTCGTTTCTAGAAATTTGAAATTGCCCTTGCTTTGCGGTTGGGTTTTTGGCTTGTATTCTGGTTTGAGAAAAGCATTGGGAATCCAAACCTAGGCCTTCAACTTGGTTTGACCTGCAATTTGAAGGTCTTAATAATGTCACAGAAAAATAGTGACTTTGGACATATGGCTAACGACTTTTTTTGTAGAATTGTTCGACGAAATTCAAACCCATTATAGATGAGATAGTGCAGATTCCAAATATATTATTTTTTTACAATTGGATTATTTTTTTAATTTTTCAATTAATTTATGATGAAACTGGTCCATAAACTTGAAATATCAGGGTTTTTTAATATTTTAATAACTTTTTATTAAAATATTTTTTTGTAAAGCAAATTGCATGAAAAACGTACTTTAGACAATTCTTTTCAATTTAAAAAAAAATTAAAAAATGATAAGTTTAGGATGCATGACGACATGACGATTTTTCAAAATGACAAATATGGCTAATAAAAATTTAACAAAAAAAAATTAATAAAAAAATTACAGAAAATATCAAAAATGTGTTTCAGTGAGTTACAAATCTTTTCCCAAAAGGATTTAGAAAAATACGATAATTTAGGTCAAAATATGGATGGTGTACACGTGCACGGTATGGTAAAAAAAAGTGACTTTTAAACAATGGTTTTTAGAAACTCCTATTGAAACTCAATTTGTACTATCTGGGTATTGAAATAAATTACATATTTGGAAACTACACTCCGAGTGCTACATTTTATGATTAGTGACTTTTTGAAGATTCCACCTCTAAGTGCTTCAAATTTTAAGGTCAAATGTGTCAAATTCTGAAAATCGGGGAAAACACTTCCACTTTTTGGCCAAAAAGTGGACTCAACTTCTTGCCAGAACTCGGATACTGAAATTAAATTTCTAAGTCCTAGAATATGTAAAACATGATCAAGGGTTTTAACCTTCCCATCACTAAAACACAAGTTTACCTTTCTCTTACCAACAATCTTCTTCATGTTGTCATCACTAAGGAAACATTCTCCCCCATCATTAGCTAATATTAAGTAAACCACCCCTTGTGAGGATTCATATGGTAGGAAGCACTTGAATCAATAAGCCAAGCATCACTACTAGTAGTGTTAGCATAAATAAACAAAGGATCAAAATTAGGTCATCTTTAGAGGACTTTTCCATGGAAGCATTTGAACTCTTTTTCTTGTTCCTACACTCCTTTTTCACATGCCTTCTTTTACCACAATGCCAACACTTTACACTGCTCTTCCTGGGGGTTTTATCTAACATCCTTTAGACTCGTCTATCTTCTTGTCCCCTTTAGGCCCTCCCTTTTCTTTGGACCTTCCTCGCACATGCAAGGCATCTTAGGAGCTTACATTCATGGAATTTCTCTTCATCTCTTTTGAAAGAAGTATTGCAATGAGGGGTAAGAGCAAGAACAGTAACTTTTCAAAATGGGATCCCGTTTTCAAAAGTTTCTGTTTTTGGAAACCGACTATTTTTGAAAAAAAATCCAAAAATGGAAATTTTCCATTTTTGACAATTTTCAAAATGGGATCTCATTTTGCAAAATGGATGAATGTTTCGTAAAAGCATAATTTTTTTTTTTTAATGAAATGGGATCCCGTTTTTTAAAATATAATTTTTTGGTCGTGCTTTGTTTTTTGGTTTGGGAAAAGGTTTGGGGATCCGAACCTAGGCCCTGGACCTGATTTGACCTGCAAGTTGAAGGTCCTAACAATGTCACAAGAAAATAGTGACTTTGGGCATACGTTTGAAGACATTTTTTTGTAGAATTTTTGACGAAGTTAAAACCCATTATAGATGATATAGTGTAGATTCCAAATATATTTTTTTGTACAATTGGATTAATTTTTTTATTTTTCATTTAATTTCTAATGAAACGGGTCCATAAACTTGAATTATCAGGGTTTTTTAGTATTTTAATAACTTTTTACTAACATATTTTTTTAACGAACAGATTGCACGAAAGCATACTTCAGACAATTCTTTTCAATTTAAAAAAAAATCAAAAAATGATAAGTTTAGGTCATCTTATGTGTGACATACACAACAATTTTTCAAAACACCAAATATGGCCAATAAAAAATTAACAAAAACAATATTCAATAAAAAATTACAAAAAAATATGGAAAGCGTGCTTTAGTGAGTTACCAATCTTTTCCCAAAAGGATTTAGAAAAATATGATTATTTAGGTCAAAATATGGATGACGTACACGTGCATGGTATGGTAAAAAAAATGACTTTTAAACAATGGATTTTAGAAACGCCTATTGAAAATCAGTTTGTATCATCTGGGTATTGAAATAAATTACATATTTGGAAACTAGACTCCAAATACTACATTTTATGATTAGTGACTTTTTTCAAGATTCCATCTCTAAGTGCTTCATATTTTAAAGTCAAATGTGTCAAATTTTGAAAATCAGGGAAAACACTTCCACTAAATGGCCAAAAAGTGGACTCAACTTCTTGCCAACACCCTTAGAATATCCATCTTTGGTTTTGTAACACTACCACTTATGACAACAATTATATTTTCCCAAGATTCAAGTAAAGATAAAAGAAACAAAATACATTTATCTTCTTCTAACTTACATCTACTTATGCAAGCTGACTTAAAATCATATTAAAAGCATTTAAATACATTCTGCAATAGAATCACCATCCTTCATTTTCAAAGAATACAAATGTCTTTTGATACACAACTTATTAGTTAAAATTTTAATTTGATAGATATCACCTATCCTCTTCCACAAATTGTATGCAATGGTTTCTTCTAAAACATTTAAGAGGACAAAATCTACAAGACACAACCGAATGGTTCTTCATGCCTTCTTATCCATTTTCTTCCAATCTTCATCAAAAATTTTCTCTGGTTTTGTTTGGTTCAAAACTACCAACCACTGATCTCTCTCTTCAAGGAGATCCTCCATCTTCAACTTTCACATCTCATAACTAGTTCCATTGAATTTCTCAATATGCAAACAAGAGGTAGAGGCCATGGTTTTCAATCTTCTTCACAAATCTACAAAACCCACAATGTACAAGCTCCCACTACAACCAAAAAACCTTCAACACTCAAAAGAAAGGTGTCCCTCTCTTAACAAAACCATTAGCTCTGATACGAAGTGTTGGAAATCAAAGTATAACTTGCAATAATATGAACTTAAATATGTGGTTGCAAATCTGAAATTATATGTTCAAGATAACCATAACAAGATTACGTGATTGGCAATTGCAACAATGAAATAAAAATATGAAATACCACAAGTCATCAACATAAGTGACACAAGATCTATGTGGAGAAACCCTTGCAAGAAAAAAATCCACAACCAAAGAGATCCAATGTTTGTATTAATCTTCAAGGAAGTACACCAATACAACAATCCTCGTTGTCATCCACCCGCACTTCATTGTCCTGACAACCTGCAAAGAACTCATACAAAACCACTATCCCAAGGCCCCAATATATAGAAGTTTGTTGGAGAGAGTACCACAAATCCAGTATCCCAAAACAACAAGCAAAACCATCTGGAAAAACCCATTCCCCACTTAGTGAACACCCCATAAACATGAAATAAAACATTCAATAATCGCATGGCCTTCACATGGGTGATGAACCCACTACCAATCAAAATGATTTAAACCCAAGTGCTCCATAAGTCTCTGGCGGCTACATGCAAGATCATGCACCACCATGAAAACTTGGGTGCCCAACCATGCAAGAGCATGCAAAACATACAAATAACATGCAAGGACAAGCACACTCAAGTGGTCCCAACCCAAAAAGTTGGACGCCTAAAAAGAATATTCTCTTGAGATGCCTTGTAACCGCCATCGTGATGGGTCCACCTCTTTGAATGCAATTACAATGTGTCATAGAAAAATAAATAATAAATATTTTATCCCTAATGTCCTCAAGAACACTTTCCAAATAACATGGAGACACATAAGTCAACTTAGGACAACAATTATAATGTCACCTATCCTAACAGATAGTTGCACTCAAAATTTTAAGATGCAATGAAAACAAGAGTTGTAGTGTTTTGAGTATACTTTCTAAAGTACTATTTTTTTAAATGGTAGAGATCAAGGGGTTCAAAAAGGGGGGCCAGACAAATTGGTCCTATTTTTAAAAAAAAAACATAACATAGCGTTTGGTGTGGCCCCCCTAAAATGTTAAATTTTTTTAGTATTTCAAAAATTTCTTTGGTGAGAAATTATCTAACACCATGTAGTTTATGCTCAATGTAGTGCTTCCCCTATGTTCAATTAACTGGTGTATATAGAATATATACAACTTAACAGACCTACATATCTCCAAATTAAGTAGTTCATTGTTCTAGAGGTGCTTCATTAAATTGTCAACTAGAGAATTGTAATCTTGAGATGATGCTCACACTATATGTGATGCTAAGAATCCTCAATCCTCCTAATCGATTGAGTATAAACAAATGAACTAAAGAAAATTCACCTAAGGCTAATTAACTTGAATGAAATCCTATGTAAGAAACAAAGTACAAGTGCATGCTAATTATTGCAAGTAACTATATTAACTACCACATGTGACTATTCTTTCACAGACTATAAATAATGACTCTCTATGTTATAGTGTGACCTAATTCAAATAATTGTTAATGGTATTCAACATAACATAAATCAAAAACTATAATTCAGAAATTAAAATTCACAATATAACTAATGCTCTAAGCTAACATGGATTCTAAAGTACCTCAAGTTTCCCTTGCTTGAGATGTAATACACAATGTATTCTTTTAAATACTAACTTAGAAATTCATGAAATTGAATCATCCTTCTTTATTGTAATTCAAACATACACCAAAATTTAGAACATAGTATATCAAGTCTTATACTTAATCTAATTTATGAAAAAATCTAGCTAGTTGGTCTCTCACAAGATCATCCATATATAGAAGGTCTGTGAGAGTCCTCTTATTTCAAAACTAAAAACAAATTATGAGCAATTTTCAACTCTTCCAAAAATGTAGAAAGAGGACTAGGTCTTATCTTAATAGAAAAAAAATAGCAAGTGAAAGTAAGCATGTAAGAGACTAATAAGGACTCTACACCAATTAAGAAAACTATTATAACTGGAAAGTGTGTCTGACAGGACAAACTTTATTATACTAGGCTATTATCCCTTGTTAGAACAAGCCTCTTCTTTCTCCCACAATTTATTGAAGAGATGGAATGACTCATGAATATTCGTAGTCACATCCTCAAATCATCGTTTGCATCATCTTCAAGAAATATATATGTGTTGTGATTGATCACTTCCTCTAGCTATGTTGAACCAACATCCTTTTGTTGCAAGTTGAGATCCTTCTACTGGGGGTCGACAGGTTCTTTATTGTAGGGGTTAGGCTTATTTCAAAGGTATTTTTCATTATTAACAACTATAATTAATCATAAAATTGTACTAAATTCCTTAGACATTCAGTGATTACACACTCATTCATTAATATAATATATCATCTTCAATGATTTTAAATACTTAAAGTATATGGAAAGGTTTGGAAATGTCTTTGAAACAACATAAATAAGATAAAAATCATGAAACTAAAGCAAGGAAACTAGACATTTCTAGGACTCATCATCCCCCCCCCCCAACTTGGTCAGGTTTTTCTTGTCCTCAAGGAACTTAGGGTCTCAGGTTGTATTGCAATGCAACTTCCTTGTAATCCATTGTGTTAGTGACCCCTTAACCCTGTTTCAAGTAGAACTCTTTTTGCTTTGTTATTTTCTCCCATCTAGCCTGCTTTGTCACCTCTATCTCCTCTCTTCTCCTTGTTTAGTGTGGAATTGGAAACAAGAGAAGAGGAGGATGGAAATTTAATGGGAACTAGGTGATATTATTTTCAAGGGAGGCTATGATATATTTGTGAGCTCTTTTAATTGCTACCAAGTAGTTAAAAATTGAGTGAGGTCCCTTCTTTTTCAACTCTGGTGTTAACTCAAGCTTCCATCTGTCTTGAGAGAAGTTAAGTTCTTCTCTCCTTGTACTTATTACTAGTTCTTGAAACCTTTTATAGTCCTTCTCCCTATATTTTGAAATATTCTTCTCTACCCACCATCTTCCTACTGGGTCAATCCATCCCTCTAGGATCTTTTTTCTCTGCTTTGATAAGAAGGGGAAATTACTTCTCCCTTTAATTTTAATCTCCTTGTAGCTATTCCCTCTAATGTTCATTCCTAATGAATTAGGCCATTTCCTTGATTTGAACGTCTCCCACAAAGATAAGTGGGTTCTAATTAGTGTCATAGGGAATGGCCAGATTATGCAAGTAAAATTTGTAAGATTTGATGAAAAACAAATCTATTAAGCCCAAGAAACCTGCATGCAAAAACCTATCACAAGGAAGAAATCTGTAGGAAACAAACAAGGGTTTTGCTCTGACAATGTGAAAGTTTATTATCAGCGAAAAGAATTAAATTAAAAATATACAAAGGATCAATCCTTATAGAAGGAGATCGTAAAACCTAATAGGAAACCCTAATAGGTAAATAGGCATTTAATAATTAGATTTAATTATTAAATGACTAATGCAAGTGCATAAAGGGAAATATTAAGAGGCAGTAAAGTTAATTCTTTACTCTAACACTC
Organism: Sequoia sempervirens; assembly: GCA_007258455.2. Taxonomy (NCBI): domain Eukaryota; kingdom Viridiplantae; phylum Streptophyta; class Pinopsida; order Cupressales; family Cupressaceae; genus Sequoia; species Sequoia sempervirens. The sequence continues at coordinate 36,853 of VDFB02142586.1, forward strand.
CCTTTAAGATGAGCAACAATGTAGCTACAAACATTGCACGAAAGAAGCAAAGGAACTACAATGCTGAAAGCAAATTTGGGTCCCGACAACATAGCCTGATGAGGTACCCAATCACAACCAAATCTCTATGAAATAGAGAAACAGGGAAAACCACATGGGAAAAACCCTCCTCCAAAAAGAGATAGAAAGATGCGAAAAGTGAAAAAAAAGAAGGAAGGTAGGCCTCACTAAGACCCCCCAAGGACAACTTCCTTCATCCCAAGCATAGAACACAGCTGAAGATACTGCGAGGATGCAAAAGGCTTAGTGAAGATGTCAGCAACCTGCTCCGAAGTGGGAACATACTCCAAGCTGAGAGAGCCATCCTGAATCAGTTGCCTGATGAAATGCATATGGATCTCGATGTGCTTGGTCCGCTGATGCTCAACTGGGTTGCGGGAAATATGAATGGCACTCTGATTGTCACACCAAAGAAGAGTGGGACTATCAGGAGGAAATCCAAACTTAGTCATCAATTGTCAAAGCCATAAAACCTCCTGACTAGCTAGCAAGGCTGCTCGATACTCTACCTCGGTAGATGATAATGCAACAACAGTCTGATTCTTGCAAGACCATGTGATAGGACCATAATCAAGACAAAAAACAAAGCCAGAAGTAGACTTCCGACCATCTGTATCACCACCCCAATCGATGTCTGTGAAACCAACAATGTGAGGAGATCCTGATGTATAGTGAATGCCATATGAAGTAGTGCCCCAAATGTACCTCAAAATATGTTTGGTAGCTTGCCAATGACTCTCATGAGGATCATGGGAGAATCGAGAGACAAGGCCAACAACAAAGGAAATGTCAG
>VDFB02142587.1:0-12505 GCA_007258455.2 Sequoia sempervirens
CTTTGACTTTGGTGGGGTCTATCTTGATTCCCCTCATAGATATAATGTACCCTAGGAGCTTGCCTGATTGTACCCTAAAGACACTTTTTTGGATTGAGCCTACCCTTGTATTCTTCTAGCCTGTCAAAGATGGAGCTTAGTGCCGCTATGTGATCCTGACGCTTCTTTGATTTGGCAAATATGCCATCCACATAGTCTTCCATAGTTTTGTGAATCATGTCATGGAAGATTAGCATCATAGCTCTCTTATAGGTAGCTCCTACGTTTTTCAACCCAAATGGTATCATGTTCTAGTAGTAGGTCCCCCATGGACAAGTGAAAGCTATCTTTTGTTGGTCATCCTTAGCGATCATGATCTAATTATACCTTGAGAATCTATCCATTAGTGATAAAATTTCATGCCTTGCTGTCATATCCACAATCATGTCTATGTTTGAGAGAGGGAAATCATCCTTAGGGCATGCTTTATTCAAGTCCTTGAAGTCAGTGTAGATGCAGATGCCCCCGATGGGCTAGAGATAGGTACAAGATTTGAAACCCACTCTAGATAATCAATTGGCTGTATGAAGCCAGAATCAAGGAGCTTCTATAATTCAAGTTTGACCGGTAATGCTATTTGTGGATGCATTTTTCTCAACTTTTGTCTTACTGGTTTTGCTTTGGATAGACAGCTAGATGGTGAACCACAACTTCTAGATCAAGACCAGGCATGTCAGCGTAGGTCCATGTGAAGTTTACATTTCTTTCCCTTAGAAAAGTAGCTAGGAGTTCCTATTCTTCTATCAAGAGTGATTCTACATAGAAGGTGATATGTGGTGCTTCTTTGATCCCTACATTGACTGGATTGTACTTCTCTGCTAAGAATGTTTCGACTTCTCTTGATGAATAGAACTAAGGAGAAGATTGAATCCCTCATCCTTTGGCACCTCAAAGAGACTTTCACCATTGGATGCATCCTTTGTTTTTACTATTTTTGGGTCAGAGAGTGCCACAGTGTGGTTTTCACTCAAAGACCTAGATATTATTCTTAAATTTTCACTTTTGTGACTGAGGGATTCCATCATTTCCCCATAATATGCATGTGTGTCTAGCTCCATGTCAAATCTTGCTTTATGATCTCCATATGGTATAGTATCCACAATCCCTTGAATTCTGTTAGAACCTCATTGTTTTCAAACATGTCTAGAATTGGTGGTCCTTGTTGATCGTAATTGATGAGTTGGGGTTAGAAAATTTTGGCTCATTGGTTTGGTTACTTGGTTTGAAAGATAGGGTACTGATCATGAAAAGAGAGGAATCCTCGAATAGCATAGGTAGGTCAGTGATAGGGTCCTCATCACGAACATTGGTTATATCAAAGGTATAGTTATCTAAGGGCAGACTTGTGGATACTGGTAACTAAGGAGTAGCTTTGACTTTTCTAACCAGGGCACCTTTTCAAAGTATGGTTATTTTTAGAGGGGTACATCCAAGGCCAAGATTCCTTATATGCTTCTCAAGAATGATAGGTTCTAGAAGACCATTTTCATTTTTCCCAGTTTTCTTATTTTTTTTGTAGCCATTGCTAAGCATCATCTATAGTCCTTTGTTGTCATCATCAATGGGAAGATCAGGCACAAGCCTTTCATCTTGATATATCAAACTGGATATGTCTTTTTTGTCTACCATTTCCTGGCTTAGGTCTCCCCAGCATCTAAATCTAGAGGGGTCCACTTTAAAGGTTTGAGATGGGGTGTCAATTAGTTGGGGCTGCCCATGAGATTGAGGAGATTTAGGTAACTCTCTTATTACAAAGGCACTCTTTTTCATTTTGTAGTCCCCACACCCATTTTCCTGGATAATGAATTTGATATAAAAAATGTCTGGAATGGAGGGTTTGTTTTTCTCAGAAGTGGAGGCTAAGTTAGATGGGTCAATATATGGAGATGTGGGTCCCGCATCATTCTTTAGGACTTGAGGGATCTTGTAGTACTTGGATTATAGATTCTTGCAATAATAAAATGGTTCAGGATCTCCATGGATTGTAGCCTCTTGATTTTGATAGGGAAACTTGACACATTGATGGAAGGTAGATGTGACAACTTACATCCCATGGATCCATGGGTGCCCCAGGAGGATATTGTAAGGTAGTTCAAGATCAAGGACTTGGCATGTAGTTTCCATGATTACTGGCCCTACTTGAATAGGGAGTTGAATGGTGCCTTGAGACACCCTTTCTTGGTCATAATATGCCTTGATGGTAATACCCTTACCTTTTTCAATGACGTCCTCAAAGAATCCTAGATTCTTTATTATCTTGAGAGTACAAATATTTAGACCTGCACCTCCATCCACCAAGACTCTTTTGACTTTATTCTTATGGACTAAGACTTTGAGATGTAGTGCACAGTTATGAGATGGTTGAGTTGGGAAGTCATGATCAGAAAATTTTAGGAGATTTTGCATGGTAATGTGTTTGACATAGCTTAGAACTGGTCCACATCAAGATATGGTGGAACAGTAGATGAAGCCAATGCTTCTTCTAGGATCTTCCTATGTGTAGGCAAGATTTTCAACAGCTCCATGATGGAGATATGGGTGGGGGTTATTTTTAATTGATCCAGAACATTATAACCATCAGGTATTGACTTGGGATTGGTAGTGGATGCCTTGGGTGCTCGGGATGGTCCTAGAATGGTAAATTTTCCACCACGTGTGGTGACTCCATAATCAGCTTTGGATCCTTTGATACTGACAACAATAACCCACTCATCTAAGGATGCAACAACATGGTCATAAACATGGTTCACATTATTATACTCTGCCTTACCATTTTTGTTACCCTTATTGTGATCTAGCATTGGATTCATGTATATCTTTAGATCTTGATTTCCTGCTTGAGGTTGTTCAATGGTTATGATTTTCATTGATAGGAGTCCGAATTGGATTTTTGAAATTAAGCATGCAATTGGCTATCGTATGTACCTTTATTTTGTGGAAATCATAGAGTTTATTTTCATTATACCATGGTGGTTTAACTTGAGGCTCTTGATAATTGTCATAAAATACAAAGGAGGATCTTGATATGAGATTTTTCTTAGTTAGCGTTTACATGACAAAATCAATGTCAGTTCTAGCGGTATTAATACATTTTACGTTTAGGGGATACTTTCTTGGGGAGTGATCCCCTTGATTATTCCGGTTATTGACCACTTGATTATTGGGTTGTTTTCAATGATGTGTTTAGAAACGTAAACATTTGTTGTTTTGGTTGTTGGCTGCCGAGATGTGATATGATTGTGTGTTTTTCCTTGGAGCACTAATAACAACTTTGGCATCAACTACACCATCATTAGTAACATTCTTGTTCTTTGACCATGTGTGAGGTTTTTCATTATAATTGGTTGATGGATGATTGTCTTGATAAGTAGGTGTCCCCCTTGTGTGATAAGGTCTCTTTTGATGTTGAGTGCCTTGGGGATCAACTCGTCGTAATAATATTGATAGATGTGGAATGATTATTCATGAAATTGGCATTCCATATATGGATAAGCGATATCAAGCTGCTGAATTATCACTTTTACAAGATACATGTATAAAGATGTGTGTACCAATACCACGAATTGTGGAGAAACTAGATAATTCGAATCAAATACGACGTATATGCGAATTACAACCCGATTTAGCTATCATGGGAATGGCTCATGCTAACCCGTTAGAGGGAAGAGGAATTAGTACTAAATGGTCAGTTGATGCATTGCATTTTTAGATGGAAGGACAAGGTCCCTTCAAGATTGGCGATGATAGTACATATTTGTTGCTCTTCTGGCATAGTCCACTTGCTCCTATTGGCCTTGGATCACCATCATTGTAGGAAGGATGAAAATGTTTCCCCCTTGGCTTGTTTGAGAGTGGATAGCTCTTCTAGACTTACGTACATGCCTATGTTGAATGAGTAGTTTTGTATGAACAAGTCCACAATTTCTTGGAAATTTTTGATTCTAGGAGAAAGGTGAGAGAACCATTCCATTGCTGGTCCAACCAAACTCTGAGGAAATAGTCACATTAGATAATATTTGTTGTATGCAACTTCCATATAGTGGACATGAAATTCCCTGATGTGATCTTCAGGGTTACCAATCCCATGATATTTTTCAAATTTAGGTATCTTGAACCCTTTCCAGAATGGAACCATCACAATGCTTTTGTTGAATGGATAAGGGAACAAATTCCCTTGGGTTTTTATTGTTTTTCTAGATTGTAGGTCTAGCACTTGTTGTGAGAGAAATTTAATTTGTTCAGATACATCATTTTGTAGATTGGATGGTGGGATGAATGTGTTTTGAGGTGGTTTTGATTGTTTGAGTGTTTGGTGGGTTGTTTTGCATGTTCATGGGAGTTTGTTGCATATTTTTTGTGCCATAACGCGTTAGTGCTCACCTACAATTGTTGTTGTGCCAACAATGCTTGTTGTTGGTCTTGTTGCTATTGTTCCAATAATGCTTGTTGTTGGGCTAGTAGCTGAGCTACTTCCTGTTGCACTTAGTATTGTTGCAAACTGGTGGACTACTTGTTGTTGATGGCAGTATCGTGCTTATTGCTTGAGATTTTGGAAACTGATATTGAGCTTATGCTGGAGAAGCCCGAGAGGCTTGTTGGGTGACAATGCGGCTTAAAGTGACTTGTTGTTGTTGCAATAAAGCTTGAGCTTGTGCTTGGGCAACTTGTTGTGCAGCTTGTTGTGCCTGTGCTTTTTGAGCAACTTGTTATGTAGCTTGTGTGGTTTTTTGAGCTTGAAGCTATTGGAATAATTTTTGATAGGCTTGTTGAGCTACTTGTAGTGTGATGCTATATTGGTTTTCCATGTTTGGATTTGGTGGTGGAGGTGGAGGTGGAGGATTTAGAATGGTGTGAGATGTTACGATGAGATTTTGTTGAGGTGGTGGTGGAGGTACCATTGGATTGATGATAGAAGATTTTGTGGTGGATGGTGTAGTTGATATGATAGGTCCTTGGGAGACCACTTTTTGAGATATTTGGGGTGTTGTTGATGGTGTAGTAATTGATTGTGTTGTTTGGATTGGTGCCACCTAGAGTTGTGATATCAGTGGCATGATTAGAGAATTTGGTATGTTGATTTGATTCATGATTGGAGGATTGTTTTGATTTGGTTGATTGAGGATTGGTAAAGGGGGTTATCCTAAACTGAGGATTGGTGTGGATGTTAATGGTAGAGGGGGAAATGGTGGGAAAATGGGTGGTGTGTTTCCCTAAGAAAGTGATGATGAGGGATCAATGCTTCCCCCTTTTCCAAATAGTCCCCCTTCTCCTTGTGAAGTCACGAGGAGAGAGAATTGTGTGTTAAGGGAATATGCTAGTGATGTGGTGAAAGTGGATGGATTGTTGGTGTCATGAAAGATGAGTGGAACTTATGGGTGTTTTAGATTTTGATGGATGGTATTTGGTTGACCCAAGGTGGTGTTTGTGTTTAAGTCTTGGTTGTTTACAAGGGGATGTGTTTGAAGAGCATGAAGCAATGAACTCCCCTTGGTAACCATCGGTTGACTTGGAGCATGAGATGATGTTAATTGTGGGAGGGGTTGAATGATGTTTTGGAAGGGAGGCTTGAATGAGACTGATGGTGTAATCCCAAGAGGTTTCTCCACAATACTGCTCACATCATAATCAGAAGGGAGTTTAGCCCATTCCTTTGCCAATTCTAACATGTATTGTGAAGGATTAAGTCTCATCATTGTGTTGACAATTTTTTGATTTTCGAGGTTGTGGACCATTTCCATGATTTCGTCTTGAGTCATTCCTAGGACATTGTTGGTGATATCTTCCACTTGGAAACCTACCTCTTGAAGATCTTGTGCTATTAGAGGAAGATTGAGTGGGGGATTGTTAGATCCAATGGGGTTGATTTCAGGTGCAGTTTGAATTAGGTTACTTGAAGTAGATGTTTCTTTTTTTGTTTCCATGTTATTCTTGTGTTGAGATCTAGTTTGGACCATAAAATGAGGATCAACTTTCAGGAATATGGGAGGTAAACCTCTAACTCCTTAGGTTGGTCTAAACTTTAGGTACAAAAAAGAAATTCTAAGATGTTTAAGGATCAAAGGGTGGTGATGAGATAATGAAAGATGAGTGATGTGAATGATTGAACTCTTTAACAAACCTTGGAGGGATACTATAATTTAGGACTTTTGGATTTTTGATTTTAGATTTGATTTGAATTTTGATTTGGATTTGATAATGAACTTATACACTCCAAGAGGTTAGATGTTGTCTTGGAATGAATTTTTCCACAAGGTGATAATTTAACTAAGCGTATGAAGAAGGATGCATCCACACACACTTAGTCAAACCAGATGATTTTGATTTTGATTTAGAAGGATTTTCCAAAAGCCTAGCATGAAGGATTTTTTCCAAGATTCCAAGAGTTGTTTGTGAGATGGGTTTTGATTAATGTTTGAGGGTGGATGAAAGTGTTGATTTTGATCCTAAGTGAACTTAGAAAGAATTTTGTTTACAAGACCTAGGTATTGAATAACATGCTATACCTCCTATGTGAGAAACTCAAAACGTTGAAAAAGACTTGGATTTTGACAATAATAGAATGAATACAAATTGGGATTATCTTTTGAAGAACATTTGTAAAAGTTATAGACCAATCTTTCTCTAACTTTGTAAAGCATAGACTGACATTTCTTGAGATTTCTTGGACTAAGACGTTTGTTTCAATTGATGGAATTTGGTTTTGGGATTTTGATCTTGCAGGAAATCATTTGAGAAAACACATGTGTGGGGTTCAATTTGTCTTTTATCTTTTCTTAATGGATTCTTTTTACCACAAACACTCTCTTGCTTAGCTTTTTAACTAAATGTTTATGTCTCAATTTATTTCCATCCCACAAGGTCCATTATGTGGAAATAAAGGAAAGTAAGGAAATAGTTCCCTAATGTTGAATTTAGAGAGAGAAAATTGAGATATAAGCCCAAATATTTAGAAGCCTCTTGTTGGGTGAAAATTATTTAATCAGTTTTTCGATAGATTACACAACTTGGACTTCAACCACAGCTATGTGAGATGTGAATCACTCCTCTCAGAAAAGGGAGGTGCCCTTCTTACTGCTAACAGAAGCGATAGTAAATCAAACAAGTAATTACAAAATGTACACGAAACTTATGGAGTGGGGGGGTGTGTTACATTCATCCTTCTCTCTTTTTTTAGAGAAGATGTTTACAATGCTTCACCGTTGGGAGTTTACAATTCTTGATAACCTTAAACTAACAACTAGTAGTAATACCAATACCTCTATCTCGTCAAAGCGAAGCGTAGAGATACCAGAAGTGATTGATAACAAAAAAATAAAGTAAAAAAGGGAAAGCTCATGAAGGCACAAAGTCGTTCCGTAGCTTTATCAGTGTTGGATCTCTATAGATGTACCGTTTGTTACGTTAGAAGCACAAAGTCTTCTTAGATGCAGCAATTCCACCAGCGAACAACATGAAGTGATTACAAGCACAAAGTCTTGGGAATAGTAACAAAAAGAATCAACCTTACGAGCGATTACAAGCACAAAGTCTTGTAGATCGCCCGATAAAGTATCCAAGAGTATAGACGAAGTACAAGCATAAGAATCTGTAGATGCTCAACGAGAACATGCAAGAGCATGAATGATTACAAGCACAAAGTTGTAGATCCATTCAACCAATGATAAACAGAAATACAAATGCAATCTAAATAATAAATGTAACACAAAGTTTACATAAACTACTTAGAGTCCTTCAGATTCTTCAAGCTAATCACTACCAAATAAGATCAACTCACAAAAGTATCGAATCCAACGCAAAGTTTGGCTTGCAATCCTTTTCTTTATTAATCAAATCTCATTCACAAAGCATGAACGCAAAGTTTCACAAATTTGCTTCAAAAGACAACACTTCATTTACACCAAAACACTAAGATCCTTTACAATGAAATCCTCACATTATATAGAAAGAGGGATGAGCAAAAGAAGGAAAGAGATTGAGAAAATCAGGGAAAGTTAGGTGAGCGATTTTAGGAGATCTCACCTAACTTTGACCAAAGTCAAAGTGTAATTTTTTTTCAAAATATTACATCTTTGAGTTTGGTGTAATTACAATTTAAAAAAAGACATTTGAAAATGTCGAGAAATATTTACAAGATGCATAATGGGATGCACCGGAAATGTCTAACACTGGAGAATAGGGGGCTACTTCATGTTTCTTTACATTGGGCACGGAAGTCTTCAAATTTCCTCCTAGTCTCCTACACGAACTTCTCATCTGGACCAACGGTGTAATCCACAATGGTGTGAATTCTCGTGATCGATCTCATGGTAGATGAGTGAACCTTCTTGCACCTGTCAAGATGCGTCTTCAGGTTGTCCAATGTGAGCCTTGTATCACAAATGATGTTTAGTGAAGCTTCTGAGAAGTCTGAACTGTCAATAAAATTCATGATGGCTTCCTTGAAGATCTGGGATATTTCTGTGGCCGGCAGGAAGATATGATTTTCCTCAAGAAGTTGACCAGACAACTCTTTGATACCTTTTTCGAGAATGGTGCAATGCCCGTCGACATCTTCCTATATTTGGTGAAGATCTTCTGTAAGAGATTGAACCACTTGAATTCTGTGTTTCAGTGATTCTCTTACCTCTATGAATTTTTCTTTGTCAGGAATTACCCCAACCTCCACCAATTTGCTGAGCTTTACCTGTTTCATTTCCGACCATGACAACAGGCATTTTTCCATGTCTCTGCGGCTCACGGGAAGTACACTCTTTTTCTTTTATCGAAACTCGTGGTGAGCTTGGACAACATGGTAGTTTCTCATCCGGTAGCCAAAATTATAAAGGATCAGGTGTTCAATGATCTTCTCCAGCGAACTCATATAAACACTTTGCCTTTGGAGATTGAATTTCACCGACTTTCAGCGATGGTTGGGTCTTCAATATTTATCAGCAGTGATTGGTTTGTTGCATTACTTGGAGAACGAGGAAGGTCTCTTTCTGACGGTGGCATAATGCTCACGCCTGCTGCTTGTACATGTTCACAGCTTGCTCTACTTTATCAGGCTTCACCTTAAGATATCCAAAGTGACTTGCGCGTCGACTTTGCACTTCGTTGGTAACCTTACCAATTTGGACCTTTGTTCTTGTGTGGTCCTCCATGGTGACATCACCTTCTTCATCTCTGCCAATCTGCCTAGATGTCTTTAAAAGCGGTACGTGTTGGTGACCCTTTTGCAACTTTTTACGACATCTCGGTAGTCGAAATCAAACCTATACGCATGGGTTTTGATGGTCATGATCTGCATTTCAGCATAGATAGACTTAGCTTTTTGTGCAGTTTGGATAGTATATCGACCGATGGTCAGTGGGAACTTGAATCCATGCTTGTGGTTGCTTCTTTGTTCTTTCTGCACTGACATCAAGTGTCTGCATGTTTCCATGAGAATCCACTTATTCGAAGGATAACGTGGTAGCATGTAGGGACAACCAGTGTAGCAACCTACTCTCAAGTAAGTAAACATTGGGAATTGGAGAAAAATACATCCAACTTTACTTACCACCTTATAAGCCTCATCAGATACTATTCTTCTTTCCAAAGTTGGATCAAAGTTGAAAAGTAAAGGCGCAAAGAAAGCATCAGTGACCCGTCTAAAATGATGAAAGCTTTCCTTCAACTCCAATTGATAGAAATATCTGTACACAGGCACCATCATCCGATTCCCTTTTGTAGATAGACCTAGGAATTGTCTCATCACAGCTACCGCGTACACCAGGTAAGAGGTCATGTAGAACTTCAATGTAGAAGGAGCATTGATCAACTACTCGTGTATCTCATCACTGATTTGTTTGCCCCAGTCAATATGCACCTTCTGCCTTCTTATGATCCTGATGTATTCATACATCCAATCGTGAAAAGTGGATGATTCTGGCAAGCCTTTCACCTTGCTTAGAAAGGTGATCATATCCTTGACGTCATCTTTGAAGTCACTTCTCAGGAGTCCTTTCGGCCATCTAGAAACATATGATCTAGGCTTCTTGAGCCATTGAGTGTTTATCATTTGTTTAGCTTTATTGGGATCAGCATTAAAGATCTCCTATGCTTTTGATATAGAGATGTCAATGTATTTCTCCATATGAGGGACCTTGAAGACAATATCAAAGAAGTCAGGGTCGAGTCTTAGAATCTCGTGCCCGAAAGAGTCGATCACACTTCTGCTTTCTCTGATGAAATGAGATGCAACTTGAAGAACAAACTTGATGTTGTGCGCAGCTGTAGGGAACATCGCCACCAAATGGAGGTTGCTGTGTACGATCGCTCTCATTGAATCAAGAAGAGGATTCGTCTTGGTTAGCTTTGCGAAGTCAACCAAGTCTTGATGACCAACCTCTGTGTCTTTTATTTGTTCGACTTTAGAAAGAACCATAGTCGGCGGATAGACACCTTGATATTTTTGTTTCATCTTGCCTTTTGGTTTTGAAGAATAAGGAGGCTTAGTAGCCGTCATAAAAAAGAACTGGAACTCTGATCACTCTTGATTTGACGATCTTTGAAAGTAGACTGCAATCCATTTAGCCAGCACAAACATTAATTGTTAGGAAACATGGGAAAGCGCAAAATGAGCACGAGGATGGGAAAACATGGAGTGGATGACAAGGCACACAAAACAATGCACAAAGGCAGAAAAATGAGGCTCAAGAGTGCACTGGTCGAAAATGAAGCTTATCTGGGAAGAATTGGAGAAAACTCAGAAAAAGTGTAAGGGCGCCAAAATTCAGCGCCCTTACATCTCAGAAAAAATGACTTTTGATGCAAGGGCGCTAAATTTTAGCGCCCTTACATCTTGCAGTGTTAGGAAAATTTTTACCTTTTCAAAATGTCATAGCGCTAAAATTCAGTGCTTCTGCTTTTTCTTGACAATTTTGAAATGCAGATGTAGGAATGAATGGCGAGGGTGCTTGTGCTTGGCATATGCAATTTGTTTGAATCATGAAAGCTTTTGAAGACTTGTCTCAATATTAATGCATACACATTCAAGGGTTTCATCAAGAAATCTTTCTTTTTTAAGATTTCAAAGTTTGCTCCACAATGTATGAAAAGAGCGATATGAATAACGTGCTTAACAAGCACAAAAATGTTGGAAAGCTACAAATCTGTGAGGAGAAAGAAATTAAAATGAAACACAAGAATTTGCGTTGTGAAAGAATAGGGAGAATTAAAAAAAGCAGATGAAGAGAAAACGCGAATGGAGAAGAACACAATGCGTAGGAATGAAAAACGCGAATGGAGAAGAACACAGCGCATAGGGAGAAAAGAAAAGAATGCGTAGGGTTCTAAAAACGTGAATAAAGAACATTAGATCATATACAAAAAGAAAGAAGAAGACTATGCAAAAAGACTTACTTGAACCAAAGCGCGAAGAATGCTGAAGAAGAATGCAAAACCTCAAAAACGTGATTTGCAGTTGAGAGGCAAACTCGCACAGCAAGAGTAAGAAAAGAACATGAAATGTAAACAATGAAAATGGCAAATCATACTTTTAAGTGAAAAGGAAAATTAAAAACCTAGCTCAAGTCGAGCAATAAATCTAGGCACGATAAGTGGCACGATTGATGAAAAACGCGAAAACATGAAGAAACGTGCCAAAGACATGAAAAAGAGTTAAGTGGCGAAGAAAAGTGTAATGGCGCTAAAATTTAACGCTATTGCACTTTTTTGGAAATTTCACTGCATGTAGGGGCGCTAAATTTTAGCGCCCTTACATTTTCCAGACTTAGCCAATTTTGGCTTCAGGGCAGGAGCGCACTTTTTCAGTGCCACTGCATTTTTCATAATTCACTAAGTATGAATAGTGAAACTTCGTGAAAGATCTCGTTTCGAAGGTCTTCGCGAGGAAAACATGGGGGAATGCTCAAATTGACTATTCAAGGCTTATGAACACATTTCAAGGTTGGTTGAAAATCACCTCGTTATGTGTGCTTGAACTTCATGAATCCTAGGAAACATACAAGTTTCGTAGGGGGTTATCCATGGAACGAGCACTGCTAGATTCTGTGATAACAGCTGGCTCCTGTTGGGGATCTTCCTTTGGTTGTTCTTTTGAAAAAAACAAAGGGAGAAGAAATCCAGAATTCAAGTGCCTTTATCCATCCATTGGGCTTGGAGTCAGGTGACAATGACGATAGAAACAAAAATGCAAAGACTCAAAAGGACTTAAAAAATAAAAAGTATTTATATACCAATGCTGACTTCTTTACTGCGTAAAGTGCTTGAGATGTTGCCCACTGTGAGGAAGGGGAAAATGGCGTTCCATCTCCTTATGCTAACAAGAAACTATTCTCACCATGCAATTGATGTATTTGGAAAGGTCCTGTCCACAGTGAGTCAAATTTCCCATGCATACCTTTTGGCTCTCTTTGTTTGTCCCATAGGAGAACGAGATCAACAACTTGAAATTCTTGAGACTTAGCTTTTTTGTCAAACAACT
>VDFB02142588.1:0-28074 GCA_007258455.2 Sequoia sempervirens
ACATACCAATTTAGAATCTTCCATTAAAAAATTCTTCAAAATTTACTTGAACTACTTTGATTGTGAAATGAATATACCTTTTTTCTATTTGATTGATTTGTAGTCCAAGAAAGAAATTCATCTCCCCAAACATAGACATCTCAAACTCTTAATACATCTCTTCTGCAAATTTCTTGCACATCGGTAAAAGCAAGAAGTTGGGTCCACGAAGAGGGGAAGTTTTGACTAAAAAAATCTCACAGAAAACATGTACGAGTTATTAAAAAAATGCATAGGTGTTATGCTTCGAGTACCCGAGCCTAAAAAACTATGTATGTGATAAAAAATGTGTACACGTTATAACATGCACGTGTTATATAATGTGTAAGTGTTTTATAACACATATGAGTCATTTATTTAAGAAATTAAATACCTTCTAGAAACACATGCATTTTAAAATGTGTACACGTTTTGTAACCCAAAACACATACGTGTTTTAAAATGTGTACATGTTTTTAAAGATTAATTATTTTTTAAAATAATCAAGCAAATGAATAACACATATGCGTTTTGTAATTCGTACATGTTGTACACATTTTTAAACATGCGTACACGTTTTTAAAATTTAGAATTCCCAACCCACATGTTTCCTCGGTTTTAGGCTTGGGAAAGGCTTGGAAACCCAACCCTTAGCCTTTGACCTGCAACTAAAAAACTAAGGGAGGTTCAAGAGAAATGTCCAACTTTGGAAATATGGCTAATGGATTTTTTTTTGAATCAATCTATGAATTTAAAAACCATTAGAGAATGCGATGTCTAGTTTCCAAATATATAATTTTTTAAAGATTGAATTATATTTGTTATTTTTTAATTAATTTCTAAGAAAACTAGTCCATAAACTTGAAATATCAGACTTTTTTTATTTTTTAATTATTATTTTTGGTTAATTTTATTGTAAAAAAATTATACGAAATCAATCCTCAGACAATTCTCTACACAATTAAAAAAAAATTCAAAAAATGTTTAATTTAGGTCCAATTATGTTGTTTGAACATGTTGACTTTTAAAAACAACAATTAAGGCCAATAAAAATTCAATAAAAAAAATATTCGAAAAAAATTACAAAAAATATCCTCATCAATCTTCATGTTTTTAGCTATCTTTCCCCAAAAGGAATTAACAAAATACTTTTATTTGGGTCAAAATGTGGTGTCCATACAAATGCATGGTATGGTAAAAGAAATGACTTTTAAAAAGTGGTTTTTATACATCCCTATCAAAATTCAATTTCTATCATCTGGGTATTTGAATAAATTACATATTTGGAAACTAGATTCAAAATTATATGTTTCATATCACTAAATTTTTTTAAGATTTATTGTGTAAGTACCTCAAATTTTTAGTCCAAGTGTGACAAATTCTGAAAAACAGCAAAAAAACTTCCACTTTTTGAGCTTTTTATGGACCCAACTTCTTGCATCAGCCCACATAGCTTCATTTCCTCCACAGATTCTATCATCAACATACCCAACCATAATCAAGATTTTATCTTTTTCAACTTAAAATAGAGATTACTATCTATGGTCCTTTATTGAATCCTTTCTATATCAAGTACCTATCCAACCTTGCATACCCAGCTCTGCGAGCTTGCTTCAATCTAGATAATGCTTTCTTCAATCTACAAAGCATATCTGATTTGTCTAATAACTAAAATCCTTCTGGTTCTTTAATGTATATTCATTCTTCTAATTCACCATTCAAGAAAGAATACTTCACATCCATTTGATATACCTTGAAATCTTTGTGTGCTACAAAATCCATAAACATCTTAATAGCTTCCATTCTTTTCGTTGGATCAAATGTTTCCGCAAAATATATTCTCTCTACTTGTGAGTAGCCATTACACACAAGCCTTGCCTTTTTTCTTACCACTTCTCCATTCTCATTCAGTTTGT
Source organism: Sequoia sempervirens (assembly GCA_007258455.2). NCBI lineage: Eukaryota > Viridiplantae > Streptophyta > Pinopsida > Cupressales > Cupressaceae > Sequoia > Sequoia sempervirens. Next base: position 1,935 of record VDFB02142588.1, read on the forward strand.
TCTAGAATACCCACTTAGTTCCAACCCACTTGGTTCCAATTACATTCTTGTTTTCTACTCTTGGGACAAGTTTCCAAGTCTGATTCTTCTCAATTTGCATTAGTTCTTCTTCCATAACCTTAATCCAATATTCTTCCTTGCATGCTTCAATCACTATTTTAGGTTCAAATTTAGAAATTAAAAATAGGTTTACCTGTTCTTCAGTCATAAAAGCTTTTCTTCTTGCCAACACACCCTTGCTTTTGTCACCAATGATCTGATCTTTAGAGTGATTCTTTTGCACATACTTAGGAGTCTTAGGGATCCTTTCTGGAGCTTCTTCCTCTTCAATCTGAATTTCTCTTTCCTTACCTTCATCTTTGTCATTTTCTAGACAAGAGGACACATCTAATTCATATCCATCTTTCACCATAGAATTATTCTATAATTCTTCATCCACTTTGACACTTGCACTCTCAAAAATCTTCTTCAGCCTCTTGTTGTAGCATCAATATGCTTTGCTTCTTGTAGAATATCCAAGGAAGATACCTTCATCAGATCTTGTATCAAACTTTCCTAAGTTCTCTTCATCTCTTCTAATATAACACTTTCATTTGAACACTTTGAAGTATTTGACAGTAGGGATCCTTCCATACCACAAATCATAAGGAGGCTTTGCACTATTTAATCTTCCTTGAATTTTGCTAAGTATTTAAACATCAGTATGAATTGCTTCTCTCCAGTAGACTTCTAGTAGGTTTGCCTCTTTCATCATTGTTCTTGTAGCTTCAACAGTCTTATTTTTTCTTTCAACTAATCCATTTTGCTAAGGAGTCCTAGGGGTAGATAAATGCCTCTTTTCCCATGATTGTCACAAAAATTGTTAAACTTAGTATAGGTGAACTCTCCACCTCTATTAGATCTGAAATATTTGATTTGCATATCCATTTCATTCTCAACCATACTTTGAATGCTTTAAACTTATCTAGAGCTTCAGATTTTTTTTTGAGAAAAGTAACCCATGTCATTCTAGAATAATTATCAATCAATAGCATGAAATTCCTATCACCTTGAAAACTTCCTACTCTAGTACGACCACAAAGGTCTGTATGCATAAGCTCCAATAGTCTAGTTGTATCTTATTCTTTGAATTTTAAATTTCTTCTTACTTGCTTCCCAATCTAAAATTCCTTGCAGACTTGACATTAATGGTCTTTCTAATCTTTGGCAGATATCTCATAGCTTGAATTGAATTGATCCTTACTAGGTTATCAAAATTAATGTGACACATCCTTTTATGCCATATCCAAATTTCATTAATTTGAGTCATAAAGAAATGACCATCATCATCTTTAAGTTGATAATTTTTTTCATCTTTCCTTCTTCCAGCAACAACCAAAGTTCCAAAGCCTTTTCTGATCTCACATCTATCATCCTAAAACATAAGATTATATCCTTTGCTAGACATTTCTCCAACACTCAAGAAGTTATGTTTTAGACCTTTAACATAAAGAACATTTTGTATTATTATTTCCATCAAAACTAATTGAAACTTTTCCACATATCTTAGTAGATGTATCATCACCATACTTAACTAGACCTCCATATTTCTCAAGTTTAACAAGCTTAATTTTGTGACCAGGTCATATGATTTGAGCATCCACTATTAATAATCCAATAGTTCTTCTCCTCTCTATCATGAAAATTAGTCACCATAGTTCCTTTAGTGTTATTACCTGCTTCCAGAGCACTTTCCTTCACACATCTCTCAAAGTTAGTAGAATTAGTTCCATCTTTAATAGCCATGAACAAGCATTCACTATCCTCATTATCTGCATAATAAGGTATTATACATTAAACCTAGGGTTCTCTTTTTCTTTGTTTCATTTTGGTGAATCTGACCTGTTAACATTATATACCTTCTAAAAATTTCACCCTAGATCTAAGTTTTGTATTGTTTGCTTAGGGTTTTGTTTTGCATAATAAAGACATAAAAATTCATAAAATTTAATATCATATTACATTAGGGTTTATTTCAATCATTTAGGTCAAATCTACTTAGAAAATTATATTCATAATTTGCATTTGTTGTTCAAGCATTGTTACACATTTACATGTGAGTCACATTATCTTAAATTGACCAAATTCTAGAAAAATACTCAATTGCATAACTATTTGTACACATAAACAAAACTCTTAGATAGACTAATAAAGATTCAAACTTTCAATTTTTAAATACCTTATCAAGGATATAGATGCCCTTGGGCGCCTCTATCTTGCTACACTAATTTTGCACAATTGTCTATCTCTGTGTCTTTAGTTTGTATCTACTTGTAGATCTTTGATTGCAAATTATTAATTACATTCATTTAGGAATCTTTCATATAGTTCAAAAAAGTGAAAAATTTTGCATTTTTTTGTTTCAAAATTGCATCAAAATCATCATCTTTAGATTTAGGCATCTTAGAATCAGTCATTTTTTTGTATTTTAGATTAGAAAATTGCATTCAAAATTATCATTTATTGTTCACACATTGTTACACATGTGCATTGGCATAAATTGAGTAAATTCTAGAAAAATATTCATTGTCAGACTTGTTTACAACCAAATCTAGAAACCTTGAACAATATCATACACAATCAAACTTTTAAATTCCTAACACCCTATCTAGGACATAGGTTCCCCTAGACAGCTCTATCCTGCTACTATTGGGGAAAAAAAAACTTTGCTAATATTTCTTTTTTTTGTGTTTTCTATCTGCTTCTACTATTTGAATTTAGTTTCTTCTTGTTTTGTTATGGTTATTTGACTGTTTTGTGTTCATCTTGAGTACACATAGTGTTTTGAAACTTAAATGAGCTTCACGACTTGATATCCTATTATCAATGCTTCAATGAGATGTAGTTGTAGACTTATAGCATCCCACATTGTTGTTACATCCATTGTGGATCTTGAGTCGTCCAACCCTTTCATGCAAAGTGTTGTCAATACTCAACCCATTTTGGACTATATCCCTAATGTCAACCTTATAATCAACCATTTTTATGAATGTTGAGATTGTTGTTGCCCATGTTCCTAAAGACAAACTGAAATAATCGGATAAATATTTAGGACTTCAAGAATATGTGAGTACTGAAAATCTAGTTGGCATACTGGTCCCTATAATAGATAACATGATAAAATTGATTAGTGATGCTCAAGGATTAGAGATTTTGCATAGCCTAGTCCATATAGTTGATCAATGCTAATGTACCTATAATGGCTAGTTGCACTCAATATTTGAGATTCACCCAAAGTCAAGGAGGAAATCAATTCTCCCTCCCTGCAACTATAGCCTCTATCCCCACATACACAAACCCAACTATTGCTTTAATGATACAACAAAGCATTGGCATAACTCCAACCTTAGGCCTTTCCACTAGAATCACATGGTTTTGGGTCAATAGCTTGGTTTATGGTAAGTCATCCTTTAGTCTTGTTTGTGCTAAGGTTAAAAGGGTTGTGATTTTTGGCGTGAATGTTTAAATTTGGATTTAAGTCTCTTTATATATGTGGGTCCTTTCTTTTATGTTCTTATCAGCAAGATATATACATAAAATGTATATATATGTATACATGTACATGTCAGCAATAAACTCATACACATGAGTAAATACGCACATGGGTATACGTAGAAAGATATATCTATGCATGCTCATGAAAAAATTACCCATATGTATGGGAATATTGAAAGGAAAAAATGACATATATATATACACTTCGTGTGTTGGAAAATGTGCCTCAAATTATTGGATTGATATTCTATTTACAGTTTTGTGCATTTATTCCTTCATTGGCCTGACTGTTCATCTTTGGTGGGACCTTATCCATAGTCCCTTTGATGAGCCAACACCATGTTTACCAAGCATACCCGCCATCTCATTGGGCTATGGGGGCACCCAGCCTATACTACATGGGGGAGTAGGGAAGGTCAAAAGTCAACATCCCCTGCTAGCCCACTATGTCTTGGTGGGACCTAGTCAATAACTTGCGAGGGTGCGAGGATTGGTTTGCTAGTGATGACTTGGATGTCACGATGGCAGTGGGGACCACAATGATAAGTAAAGCACTAATATGACACTATATCTTGATCAATGATTGTGATCACAATGATCTAACAATGCTCGCTCACCCATGCCTCTTGTGGTGGGTCTCTAGTGACTCTTGTGGGATAGGGGATTGGATAAGTGATGCAGGTTTTGTGACTAGGTGACTTAATAGGTTATGTGGTTATCAAAATGTTTTTTTGATGGGGTTGTAAGACAATTGAAACTATATCGAGACCATTTTTCTGTAGCAATTGAAATGATTGGTTTCTTGGATGGCCTAGAATGTAGTTCTAATAAATTGAATTCAACATTGGTATGTGAATGTCATAGTGTGTTGTACGAAAAAAGAGAATAGTGAGAAGATCTAAGATTGTTCGATAGAAGAGTGAGGTTGATTAGGGAAATCTAATGTTGTTGAAGTTAATACTATGAATTAACATTTGAAAATGCTAATCTATAACTTTGTACGTAAAGATCATTTATTGTAATACAAAGTGACTTTTCTTGGTGTGTGGGTTTTTCTCTCGTAAGGGTTTTCGCATGTAAAATTGATTTTCAATTCTATGTGATGTTTAACTGTCTATTTTGGTATAAATGTGCATCTTGAATGTTTTGTAATTGAATTTTGAATGAACTATCTGCATTTTCTCTTCTTAGAATTGGCATTAGGAAGGTGTTTCCACACTTATCTTTCCTTACAAGTGGTATCAAAGCCTATCCAGATGAGTTATCATTGTGGGTGAGATGAGTTTTTTGTCTAATTTTGTTCGGTGGGAGTCTTGCAAAGAAAACTGGTTGCCTGTATATTGTAGATTTGTTGGCAAGCACATCAAGAAGAATAGAAATTGAGAAATTCAATGGTGGTAATTTTGAGTTGTGGAAACTCAAATCAATCAAAATCATTAGGCATGAAACAAGAAGATTGGGATTGTAGTGTCAAAAAATGTCGTATGTGACATTTTCACACTTGTTTGGGCACTCCTTGTTAAATCAAGCTTAATGATGCCTTGATTTAGTGTTGTAATGTGTTTAACATATTCACATTAGGTCTTTTGGACTAGATTTAGTTATCTGGAACTTAGACACCACCTTGGGCATATGAGTCCCACCTAGGTTTTTGGGCCCCAATCTAGATTTTACATCATTCTAAGCAATTTTGAAAATATGTCCCATAATTAATGCCTAATGGGACTCATACGCCACTTCTAGCATATGAGTCCCGTGTGGCCCAAAATTAAATTTTAAATTCTCAACAAGATTTTATCCTCCTAGATCTGATGTCAGCTTGTAGTGTTGTAATTTTGGGAAATTTGGCATAAACAAGTATAAATACAAGGTTATTTCACTTATTTTTCACCTAGCAACTTGAGTATTCATGCATTATAGAAAATTGGAGTTCAAAAGAGCATTCAAGTGTTTACAAGAACATTCAAGAGCTTATTATCAAGTGTTTTAGAGCAATATTCAAGCATCATATTTGTTTTTGAGCTAAAAATTGTGTTGTAGGATTTCTTGATTCAAGCTAGAATTCAAGTCAAGATCTATCACATTCAAGCAAGAGTCAAGATCTACATCCATTGGAGCCATTTCATACATGTTTACAAAACTTTATTGCTAGGTTTGGTGAGTTGTAACATTGCATGTTGTTCATTCATCATTCCTTCATTTCATTTCATTACAAGGTTTGACTACCAAAATGGGTTTTGACCAAGGCAAACCTCTTTCCACAAACAATTTTTTTTTCCCTCTCTTTAGTGTGTGATTTGTAGATCTAGTTCGAAAACATATTGAAGAGAGATTTTGGAGAAAGTTGTCAAAGTGTTCAAATTTTTCAAAATTGTCACCTTGCATTGGAGATAATTCAAAGGCATCTATAAGTTGCAAATTAGAGTTTCAAGTCCAAAAATTAGGTGGAAAGGACAAAGAAGACATTGAAGAGAAGAATCAAGTTTTTAATTTCTAGACAACCCTAACTGGAATGATACACCACTTCTGGCATATGAGTCCTAGTGTAAGAAAATTTATAGATTTATGGAGTTCCATACATCTCTCTGCTAGATTTTTGTTCCTGCTTGAAAAACCCTAATCTAGGACTAAATTGTTAGAATTGTGAAACAAGCACAAAAGAACAAGCCACAAGATCAAACAACAAACAAATACACCTTCCACACAAGAGATCTACAAATAACATATGGAATATTCATCAACAAGAATAAGCTACAGATAGATAATTTCAAGAAGATATGAAAGCTCCAGATAATATCCTAGAGATGTTTACAAAGGGGGTTGAATGCTTATAAGAGCAAATCCCTAAATGAGAAAGGCATCAGATCATGAAAAGTGTCAACATCACATGAGATGAGACATAATGATATAATATTAACTCAACTAATAAAGCATTCCTAGGTTTCACTAAAGTGTGTGAAAATAAATTTGACTAATAATGAATTAAAGATTAATTAATTATTAGCTAATGGGTATGTGTAGGATAATGGTGGCCCAAAAAGTGGCAATGAGGAAAAAAACACATCTTTGACCGACCGAAAAACATGAAAAGAACATGTTGACTTTTTTTAGGCTTGGGTATCACCATACCAAACACCAAACCTATAGTACCCCTCCATTTATGCTTATGTTTTCTATTAGCATGCTTTCACATATGTTAGACTTTGGTACTTTGGTTTGGATATTTTGATCACTGACTCTTGAGCGACAGTGGATTCGTTTTCTAATATGATGATACATTGTATGGTGATAATTAATTTCTGACATGCTTTGTTATAGCGTAGATGTTTCCTTCAGATTTTATTGCTATATATATGTTTATGATGGACTAACTGTTATTTAATTTGTCAGTCTAATGTGACATGTATTGGTGTGGAGTACGGAGTTGCATCACTCGCTTGTGAGTGCCCTGTGATTTTCATGATTTTCTCTGCACAGTGTTTTTGTACAATGGATTATATATATATGCATGTTATTTGTTTGGTTGCAGGTACATGACACCGACTCCACCTGGTTACTCAAGTCTGAGCATGTCAAGACTCAACGGAAATGTTGATTGGGAGGTAGTAACATGGTTATCCTAGTCAAGCCAATAATGTGGCAGATTACTTCGCTAATGAAGGGGTTAAGAAGGGCGGGGAAAACACATGGAGGAAGAATGACTACCTCCATCTTGAGGTGAAAGCGGTAATTTATTATGATTCAGTGCATGGAAGAGAAGTTTGTCTTCGTCATGATGAAGCGGATAAAGATTAGGTACGTCGATTTCATTAGATTTGATGGGACCGACGTCATTTTCTTTTTCAAGAAGAGTCTCTAGCATGCTTTCTGGGTGTTTGATAAAATATGCCTAAACGGGACCCAAAGCAACTGTAGGGTGTGGTATAGTAGAGCTTTGAAGATGGGGGGAGAGAGAAAACATGTGGAGCTGAGCACGTTTTAGGAGCATAGAAAGAATGATAAAGCCTGGGAAAGAATTGAAAAGGGAGGTTTAGTCCCGTTTATGGAAAAGCTCCATGGTACTGACGAGGGGATGCTGGACTATTTTGCCAAAAATTGGAAAAATGGTGAGATTGTGTTGTTTGGTAGGAATGTTAAGCTGAATGAGAAAATAATCAGTGAGATTACTAGTCTTTCGACTGAGGGTGTGAAATTTTATCAGGACCGTCGGTTCTTTGATGAAGCGATCATAAGATTTCCTAAAAAAGACAAGGAGAAGGCTAAGTTGGTTAATGTTGCTAATAGCTACTTTGATGTGGAGTCCATCAAATCAATCTGGAGGAAAGTTTTAAGAGTTATTATGGAGTATATCACAGTTGACGGGCGCTTCACCAAGGCGTATGGTTACCGCTTTGCCATTCTGAACCACTTCTGTCACAAGGTTCGTATCTCTTTTCCTTTTTACTTATTCTATTCTTTGAAGAATTGCCTTGATGAAGTTGAAAGAAACCCTAGGAGGACTTCTATTATTCACCCTGGTCTTGTTAGGCTCATCTTTGAGCATTATTAAAATTTACCTACTTTGCCTAAAATTGTTGATATTGGGGAATTGGATGATGAGGATACTGAAAGTAGCAGGGAGAACGACCCTCTAGCCCCCCCTGCTTGTGCCCCTATTGGTCCTAATACCATTGCTCCCCAGTCCCTATCTTGTTGGAATGCCCTTATGGATTCTGCTCCGCCGTCATGTCCTAAGCTACAACCTCTGCATGATTGCCCTAGCTCGGGTTTTGCTCGCCGCCCTGTCTTAATCCCCAGCCGTCTCCTGGCTGCCCTACTCCGAGTTTGGTCTCTAGTTTTAAAGGTACCTCTGTTAAAAAATTAGTTTCGTATTCTAGGAATTCCATGGAAATTCATTCTGATAAACCTATGATCAGTAAGGAGTCGGCCCCTAGTACCCCTGTGTCTGGAAGATTTGGGAATGCCCCTAATGATTCCCCTAATCAAGATGAAATTAATTCTGCCTTGAATAAGCTCAAGCCTGAGGACATTGTGAGTGTGGTGGGAAAAAGTACGGATGGCCTTTTCACTGTTCTCAAGTGGACCCAAAAGGAAGTCTGTGATTTGAAAGGCCGTAATAGAGATCTCAGTAATAAAGTCATGGATTTGAAGTAGAAGATTAGCTGGAGTCATAAAGAGAATGAGGGATAGGAAACCCCCTTACCAAGGAAAAGGCAGCATTCACAGGAGGAAAGATTGACTAGGATAGAGTGCAATATGTCCAAGATAGGCCAAAATATTAGGGCCACTATGGCGAATAATCACAAAATTGCCATGCATAATGCCATTATCATCAATGCAATGGTGGAAAAGCTCAAAAAAATCAAAAGGGTTTGCTAGTCGTGGATTTGGATGCGGACAAAGGTTGCAGCAGATCTACTGGTGAAGGGATTTCGACTCGCACTCGGCCTAACACGAAGAGGAAGACCCCAACTTCTTCACATACGGCTCAAATCCTCAAGCAGGGGTTACAGGATATGAAGGATGTTGAAAAGGAGGCCGAGGAGTTGATGAACACCTTGGAGTAGTGCGGCAGTGTTTGTTTTTGGCTTTTTGGGTAGTCCTTTTTTTGGACCCTGTTGTCTCTTTGTGTTATCGTTTCCTTTTTGGGACAGTAGTCTATATGTTTGGAATTATTTAGCTCTATCTTTTGTTGTTTGAACTCTGTGGTTTTAGGTCCCTATAAAACCTATTTTTTCCTTTTCAAAAACATGGTTTATCCTAGTCTAGTCTTAAACCCAGTCATAGTACATCGTCAGTTTTAGTTTGGAGTCTTTGGTGGTCTTGTTTGTCCCTGGTTGGATCAATTACTTTGAAAGGAAAATTTTGTCAATTTTATGATAGTTTGTTAATCTTTAATTTACTGTTGATCTAAATTAATTTTAAATGTTAAAAATAAGTTTTACATTTTATTTAATTAATTAATTAGTTTGTTTGGTTAAGTAATTTGATCATTGCGATTAAATTATTTAATTAAATAGATTAATTAATTAAATTAAAGTTACCTTTATTATGTGAATAGATTTAAATTTTAAATTGGTTGATATGTGGAAATGGTATTTTAGTTGATAAATAAATTAAATAAGGAAAAGGGAAATTTGTATTTTGAAAATTGAAATTTTAAATTCTTTTAAAGGGCATTCAATTTTTGATAAGGAAGAAATGAATGATTGTCATAAGGTTGTTGAAAGATATTTGTTTTTTCTCGACATGTGTACCAGTGTAATTAATTGCCTTTTTGGTTGAGGATTTTCTTGGATGTTATCTGATATTTTGGGAAAAATAGAGGATTACCTTTTCTTCACGGGAAATGAAAGATTAGTGCTCTCTTAAAAAAATTATTTTTTCCTTTGTGTATTGTTGGATGTTTCTGGAAGTTCTCTAGTTGAGATTTTGGCATATTTGGGATTTTGTGTTCGGGAAGGGCTTTGGAAGCTACAGGCAAAGCTATTCTTCACTAGACAAGTTTATGAGGCTACAGGAAAACAGGTATTTCCTTTGTGTTTTTAATCTATTTTCTTTTGAAAGGAATATCTGTGAAAAGAAATTCTACTTTGTTAAAATCCTTGTTCTTCTCAGGAAAAATTGTTTACTGTATTCTTTCTGTAAGATTTGTTGATTTATGTATAAATTTCAAGAAATCATGGATATGTATAGAAAATAGTGAAAATGAAAAGGACTCAAAAGAAAACTTTTGTAGCTTTCTCTCTGTTAAAAAACAATTAGTAAATAATTGTGAGGGAAATCATTTGTTGAAAAATGAAATAGAAACCTCTGGGGATAAATTAGAATTTGATTGAAAATTCTTGTGCATATTTTCCATTAAAACCATGTTGAAATTTTACAATTTCCCCATAAGAAAACCCTGTAGAATTTTCCTATTTCCCCATTAGAAAACCCTGTGAATTTGTATATATATAGATATATACACATATATATATTTATATTTATATACATATATTATATACATATATATTCTCTCATATATAAATTGGATTGTGAGGAATCCTTTTTGAAAATACTGTATAGACGGATTTGGATTTGGGAAATTTATTTTAAAAAAAAAGGAAATTAATTATCGCCATTTGTTTTTTTATTTTGTATAAATTTATTTTATTTTTGAAATACATATAATTTATTTATTTTGAGCTGAAGCTCTATGTGGCGGGGCTACCCACGGCCGACCCCGCAGGGGGACGGTAGCGAGGGCCGATCCCAGCGCCACCCTCACGGGTAGCACTCGGCTCAGCCGCCTCTACCGAGCCCTGTGGGGCGGGCTGCGAAGGCAGCCTTACCCATGGCGCGAGCTACGTAACGATAGGGCTTAAAGCCCTAACATTTAGTTTTAAACTTCATGCGAATTTTTAAATATTTGTTTTATTTTATAATTTTTAGCATTAATAATTATATTTTGCATAATTATTATGTATATATTTTTATATGTAATATATATTAATAATATAATACATATTATATATATAAAATATATATTACTTGTAATTATATATTTATTTAATGTTAAGAAAATTTGGAAATATATTTGTGGCATTAATTAGATATTTAATAATTAATTTATTATGATAAGTCATTTTTTTAAAATTAAATTAATATTCTTGAGTTTATAAATGTCACATTTTAATGTGTGGTTATGTTATTGAGCAAAGTATAGATTTGATTTTCGTATTCAATGGAAGATAAATTAGACTCTAGATGATTAGTTTTGTACATCATATTTTGATTGATTGGATTTAGTAGATCCTAATGTAGACTCTTTATTTTTCAATTTTCTTTAAATCTTGTTTCTTCATTGGGCAAATTGGGAATGTCTTAGATGTACAAGTCTTCTAGACAAGTTGTATAACATGGGGGTTGTGATTGTTTAAGTAGAATTCTTGTGTTGACTAAGGTTGTGTACATGGTTTTGCATGGTGTTTAGACACCTGGTTTTATGAACATAGATATTGATGTTCGTTATGAAAAGTGTAAAATTTTATGTTGTATTTTTGTACACCTTGTCTACCTTAGTCAGGAAAACTTAGAATTCCTTTGTTATGTCTAGGGGAGTGGCTCTCTGTGAGGGCTGACACACAAAGTGGTGCCAGGGTAACTTACAAAGAGTTAGTAAGTCAGTGAAAATTAAACAACATAGTAGTTAGATTAAAATCTTTAATAAGATTATTATGCCTCAAGTTGGGGGCCGGAACCTAGGAAGAAACACCAGGGTAACCTTTGCAACATTGTGATGACACTCCACCTAAAATAACAGCTTACCTTGTGTACTTAGCACATTTGATTGTCTTAATTTTGGATGCAATATAACCATCAGTTAGTTATGTACTTGTGTCTAGGGTGAATATGTTATGTCTAGGTAACCTTATTACTATCTCCTAGCATGGGGGGTGGATCTACGGGTACCACATGGTTGGGTGGAACGTGCACCTTACTCTATTGGGTCCCTAGTTTATGATCATGGCAACGAGACCTTCATGGATGGAGAGCTCGTACTTGGATATATATGTATTTCCTTTATTGCATATTTGGAAATCTTGTATTTGAAACATCCCTCAATTGTTTATGAGGTGAACACTTGTAATATTTAATTGTAATCTATTATTTGATCTACCTCATTTGAAGAATGAGTATTGTAAAGTTATTTCAAATGCAATGTAAGAATCTTATTTGTACTTTATACTATCATGAATGGAATTCAAATGTTATGCAATGTTTACTTTTTAGTTTATGTTAATTAAATATGTGTTATGCTAAGTACTAAAGTCGTCTATGGAATCTCAAGTAGTGTAATGTCGCATAATTAAGAGAATGTATGCAACTAATTAAGTTAATATTAACACCTTTAAAAAAAAAATTATTTCACTTACATAGACAAATGCAACATTCCTTAAGTTACAAGACAGGGCATTACAAAACCTACTTTTACAAATCGGATATCTAATTTGCAAAAAACATATCTAAAGAAATTCAAGTGTTGTTTTGAAGTCATTTGATAGTGAAGAACCCACGAGCGCATAGTGCATTGCTTCTTCGCGTAACGAATATCCGATTTGGGAAAAATCCAATTTGGAAAGGTAAGTTTTTTAATTTTTATTTGATTTGATTCAATTTTGATTTAGAATTGAATAATTTCATATGGTTTTTTGTGATTTTTTATTAAAAATAGGGTTTTTGATTGAATTTTGGTGAAAAAAATGAGTTTAGAATAGATTTTGATAAAAAAATGAATGTTTTTTGTGGATTTTTTTCACAATAGGGTTTTTGATTAAAATTTTATGAAAAAAATGAATTTAGAATGGATTTTGATAAAAAGATGAATTTTTTTTGTGGATTTTTTTCAAAATAGGGTTTTTGATTGAATTTTTATGAAACAATTGAGTTTAGAATGGATTTTCATAAAAAAAATGAATGTTTTTAATGGATTTTGATTTAAAAATAGTGTTTCATTTATATTGTCTAATTTTAGATTAATTATTTTCTAACTTTAATCAGGCATTATGGCTACTGAGAATGAGAATGCACAAATTCCACCAATTGAGAATGAAAATCCACCAGTTGAGAATCAAAATGTAGAAATGCCAAATGCTCCACCACCTCCGCAGCCATCAATTGAAGACTTAATTCATGAAAAATTGGAGCAATTGAGGGGCATTTGTGATGTTTATAAGAAAATCCCTTGATTATCCCTTATGCCAACCACATTGACAAGAATAATTAAAAATGTAGAAACCTTCTCCACCCAACATAATGCATTTCATTCATGGCGAGAAACCATGAGGAAATATTATGCATGTGGATTGTCTTATGATGATGTGAAAGATCTCCAAATAACAAAAGCCCAAATAGCCTCTTTATTTATTAACCTTAGCACTGGTTTGCCAGTTAATGTTAACAAACCAAAACTTTCTATAAAATGGTGCACGCATAGGGGCATAGTAGATAACTTTTGGCATCGTTGGTGTATGGTTTTTGATAAACCATGCAACAATAATATTGATGTACCTTTTTACTTTATTAAAAAATTATATGTTGAGTTTTTGTTAGGGCATCATGTCAATTACTTTGACATTAAACCCTTCCATGGCGTTGGTGAAGGTATGCCCTAGGATAGTCTAGAGGCAGGTAGAGTAGTTAGGCACCCACATGTTCCCCGTACTCCCCGTCCTCCCCTTCCTCCGCCACCTCTAGTATAACATCCAGATATTACGGAGGATGCAGCCACATAAACGATCCAGGCCATTCACTCTTTGAGTGGTCTTTTGGTTTCCCATGCTTCTTTAGTAGCTCAACCACAGTCTGGTGATCTTGGCGATAGATCCAGTGCTGATGCATCATCCTCCTTGGGTCTACATATTTGTGTGCCACATATTTGCAATACGTGCTAGCAAATATTTTTGGGTCCTATTGTACAGCCCCCTGAGCAACGATTAGATACTTCTGATTATGACATCTAGGATGTGGAGATTATAGCAGATCACATGCAAGGGAGTGGAGCACACCCTACATAGTCCTCTCCTACTAGAGAGGTGGACACTGGAGTAGTTACAAATGTAACATTTAAGGTGTAAATTCATAATTTGTATTTTTTTTAAAATGAATATTAATAAGAGATAGTATCAAGTACTAATATTTTTTTACATGGTCTATTTAACAGTTAATGTCTGAGGAGGAGCTCACACGGGTGACTAATAGCACCCTTAGGGCCATTTCATTTGGCCTCGAGATGCACACAGTATGTATTTTTGCACTCACTCATTTACATTTTTTTACTGTATACTTGCTTGTCATTAATGAAATTATATATTAACTTATATGTTTATCTTATTCTATGCTTGTAGGAAACACCTAGTGCGAGTGAGGTGCGATGCTCTCTAGACTATGGACACACAATGTTAGATAAGGGAAAGGTAATTGAACTCAAATTTGATTGAATTAAGATTTATAAGATATTTTATTGATTATGTATACATTGACATAGATTCGTAGTTTCATATGTACTTGTCATTTTTATGTATAGGTAGTTGTGAGCTATACATCATTGTTCATAAGTGCCACAACACCTGAAGGAGTAGGTATTCGAACACCTGAAGGAGGAGGTGTTGAAACACCTCAAGGAGATACTGAAAAAGATTAGCCTAAAGAGGTATGTGTTTATTTTATTTTGTGCTTGGTAAATGTGTTCTTATTACTAACAATTCTATAATAACTTGGATCAATTTCATGTTTTTGTTCACATATATAGATTGATTTTACAAAAGTTGGTTTGGTTAGTTCTTTGAGACGGGTATATTCTAGGACTCCTAACCCTTCGAAGATATGTATATTTCAGGTAATCAAGATTTCAATTTTAGAGTTCAATTATAATTCAATGTGTATTGATTTTTATGTTAATTATTCAATTTTAAATTATATAGTATAACTAATCTCAATTGTGGTTTGAATTTTTCTTATGCAGCTACCTTCAGAGCCAACAAGTGCTTCAAAGAGGCTCCATTTTGATGATCCACCAGTAGTTTAGGATGAGATAGACATTTTGGCATGTAAATATTGTATAGATACCAAGATGGCATATGCCACATATTGTAAAACTTTGTTTGAGTTGGCGTTGATGCCATTTTTGTATATGGACATACACTTGATTAATGGATAATTTGATATATATAGAAGTTGACAATCAAAATTTAATTTCCTCCTCATGTGCATGATTAAACTCTTTGAAAATTTAATCAAGTGAGCAATGGTTAAATATCAATGTACAATAGCATAAAAATAATGGTTAAATATTATGTAGTTTATATTCATATTGTTGATTAAATTGCATTACACATCTTTCAAACTCAAAGCATTACTTCACATTGCATAAGTAACAACTAGATGCTGATAGATGAAAAAATTTCAATAACAATATAGTTTATACAAAGTCAACCTAAGTAGTTATGCAATTACTTCACATTACATAACTAATAACTAGGAGCAGCTATCAATTGCATTAGCTTGTCATGGAATTCTATGAGACCACATTTCTTTGAGGAAACTTGGCACAAAACTCACAAAAAATGAAAAGAAAGAACTCAAACGAACTTTAAAGGGGTCTCAGGCCTGCTACCCCCTCATTCCACACGTTATGCAGCCATTTACTTGTGTTAGTTTTATGATCAGATTTAATGCACATAAAATTAATTCTAAATCAAACATAATAACACAAAATATACCCTGGGAAAACCCTCCTCTTGAGGGAGAAAAAACTAGCCAATAATATCACTTATAATATTGAATCACAATAGAAACTCCGTTACAGTGAAGGTCGATAATGAGGCCTAATAATATGCACCACAAAATGATGCCAACACAGCAATACAATGATGTAATTCTCAAATGATAATCCTCAGCCTTCTCACAATAACTCGATTTGCACTTGAAGATTTTCTCACTAACTCACACTTGATATGAAATGGAATGTATGAAAAATGTATGTCTCAAAACAATGAAATATATCTAATATATATACAAGCTGAGAGAGATGCAACTCTTCACAATATAGGTTGGCCTCCAAAAAGAATGTGTCTCCCCAAAGATTGCACCTCCAAGATAGAAGTCGGCCTTCATAAAATAATAAATATTATTTGGCATAAATCATGCCTCAAGCATGTCGGCCTCTTCGTAAATGCACCACTTCATTAACTCGTATCTCTTGATCAATTAGCATTAATCACAAATCAATATATATATATAATAAATAGCTTTGGCTATATTTAATTTATTCTTATGTAGAGGAGATCGCTGGAAGCATATGACTGACGCTGCAATAATCATCAACACTCCCTCTCAGCTAGGGAGGATACTTCCAGCTGCACAAGGAAAATCACCTCATCGTGATGCCTAGTACTATGGCTACAACCATAAGTGAAAAGAAGAATATCATCTCATCATGATATTAGATATCACCTCAACATGATATCAACCATAATGGCTACAACCATACTATGGTGTGTACAAGTGTTCATCGTAGACCTCAATTGAAACAACATCCAGAGGTACTCTTCTGGTCAGTAACACAACCATCTTCTTTAGGTTTAGCAGGCTCCCTCTAAATTTTTAAGTACTCTTCCAGTCAGCAACACAACCATCCAGAGGTGCTCTTCTGGTCAGCAACACAACCATCTTCTTCAGGTTCAGTAGGTTCAGTTCCATGGCTACAAGTTGTGACTTCACACTTGATCATTTCTTTGGTTGGCATGACTTCCTCATAAGATGCCTCAAGCTTTTCAATGCTAAGCAATCTCTCATCACCTTCCTACAGTAGAGTTATCAACATTCTTCAAAAATCATAAGAATTCTTTTAGTACACTCAAGAGTTATCAGATGTCTTCTTGCAGTCTCAAAAGTTATATTGCTTCTTGGAATGAAAATGCTTGTTTGCAAAAAAAATGAATAAGAATGAGGTAGTTAAGGTGTTTGAAGTTATTTAAAGGAAAATTTTAGGGTGGAAGGCTTAAAACTCCATTTTAAATGCACAAAAAAGAATGAAATTACTTCAAACCAAGTTTGTGAAGAAGTTAACTATGTTGCCCACTAGTTTCCCTTAAGAGTCCAAAGTGCTAAAAGGTAGAAATCTTTGAAGGTCTATTTATCAGAGACCATAATGCTTACAGATTCTCCGTTCGAGGCTATGGGATTTTGTTGAGACCATCTACAAAAATCTCTCTCAGTTTATGCTATCTCGAAGGAATTTTCCTGTGGTGATGACTTTTCAGTGGGGGGAAAAATTGCTAGATGCAAGTAGTGTAAAATTGCAAAGTGGTGCAAATTTTAGTCTACAACTCGTACGACCAAATGGACTATTCCAACACATCTGGATGAGTATGTTTATGCTAGGGATGGTCCTTTCTTCCACCCAAATACATCAAATCACTCCGAGCTACATTGGACTGGCGATTTCCCTTAAGAGTCCAAAGTGCTAAAAGACAACAATTTTTGAAGGTCTATTTCTCAGAGATTGTGATGCTTACAAACTCTCCATTTGAAGCTATGGGATTATGTTGTGACCATCTACAAAGACCTCTCTCAGTTTTTTCTATCTTGGAGGCGTTTTCCTGTGGTGATGACTTTTCAATGGAGGGAAAAGATGCAAAGTGCTGCAACTTTCATTTGGAAACTTGTACGACCAAATGAACTCTTCCAACACATCTGAATGGGTACATTTATGCTAGGTATGGTCCTCTCTTGCACCCAAATACGCTGAATCACTCTGAGCTACATTGGACAGGCAATTCCCCTTAAGAGTCAAAAGTGCTAAAAGGCAGCAATCTTTGAAGGTCTATTTCTTAGAGAACGTGATGCTTATAGACTCTCTGTCCAAGGCTACGGGATCATGTTGTGACCATCTACAAAAACCTCTATCAATTTTTGCTATCTCAAAGGCGTTTTCCTATGGTGATGACTTTTTAGTGGAGGGAAAAGTTGCCAGATGCAAGTAGTGTAAAGTTGCAAAGTGGTGCAACTTTCATTCCGCAACTCGTACAACCAAATAAACTATTCCAACACGTCTGGATGGGTACATTTACACTAGGGATGGTCCTCTCTTGCACCCAAATACGCTGAATCACTCTGAGCTACATTGGACCGGCAATTTCCCTTAAGAGTCCAAAGTGTTAAAAGGCAGCAATATTTGAAGGTCTATTTCTCAGAGACCATGATGCTTATAGACTCTCTTTTTGAGGCTATGGGATCATGTTGTGACCATCTACAAAAAACCTCTCTCATTTTTTTCTATCTCAAAGGCATTTTCCTGTGGTGATGACTTTTCAATAGAGGGAAAAGTTGTCAGATGCAAGCAGTGTAAAGTTGCAAAGTGGTGCAACTTTCATTCCGCAACTCGTACAACCAAATAAACTATTCCAACACGTCCGGATGGGTACGTTTATAATAGGGATGGTCCTTTCTTGCACCCAAATACGTCGAATCACTCCGAACTACATTGGACCGATGATTTCCCTTAAGAGTCCAAAGTGCTAAAAGGCAGCAATCTTTGAAAGTCTATTTCTCAGAGACTATGATGCTTACAAACTATCCATCTGAGGCTATGGGATAGTGTTGTGACCATATGCAAAAACCTCTCTCAGTTTTTGCTATCTCGGAGGCGTTTTCCTATGGTGATGACTTTTCAATGGAGGGAAAAGTTGCTAGATGCAAGCAGTGTAAAGTTGCAAAGTGGTGCAGCTTTCATTCTGCAACTCATACGACAAAAAAGACTATTCCAACACATCCGGATGGGTATGTTTACACTATGGATGGTCTTCTCTTGCACCCAAATACGCTGAATCACTCTGAGCTACATTGGATCGGTGATTTCCCTTAAGAGTCCAAAGTACTAAAAGGAAGCAACTTTTGAAGGGCTATTTCTCAAAGACCGTGATGCTTACAAACTCTTTGTCTAAGACTATATGATTGTGTTGGGACCATCTACAAAAACCTCTCTTGGTTTTAGCTATCTTGAAGGCGTTTTCCTGTGGTGATGACTTTTTAGTGGAGGGAAAAATTGCCAAATGCAAGTAGTGTAAAGTTGTAAAGTGGCGCAACTTTCATTCTGCAACTCATAAGACCAAACAGACTGTTCCAACACATCTAGATGGGTACGTTTACACTAGGGATGGTCCTCTCTTGCACCCAAATGCGTTGAATCACTCTGAGCTATATTGGACCGAGTGAAATTAGGTGAAAAATTGATGTAGAGACAAGGGAACAATCACAAATTCTTTGCAACCTTCCTATTTGAGGCATCTAACAAGATTACTTTGACCTCTTTGGATAGTCCAAAACTCCCTTAAAACTTTGCAAGTAACTAAATACACATTTCCCTCTTTAACCCCCTTAAACCCTTGTAATAGTGAGAAACTAGTTTTTGTCCAATAACTCCACAGTCTCCCAAAACACTAGATGAACACATGACTGATTCAAGCACCCACATCCAAGTTACACAACATATATGAGAAACAACATAGACTCCTTTGGACCAGCGTTGAATTCATATACATTCACCCTACAACAGGCTACTCAATTAGCCCAAAAATGCAAAGCAACATACCTTCAAACACCACCACATCCAAGTTACACAACATATATGAGAAACAACATAGACTCCTTTGGACCAGCGTTGACTTCCTATACATTCACCCTACAACAGGCTACTCAATTAGCCCAAAAATGCAAAGAAAAATACCTTCAAAC
The DNA here is from genome assembly GCA_007258455.2 of Sequoia sempervirens. Lineage (NCBI taxonomy): Eukaryota > Viridiplantae > Streptophyta > Pinopsida > Cupressales > Cupressaceae > Sequoia > Sequoia sempervirens. The sequence continues at coordinate 21,747 of VDFB02142588.1, forward strand.
ACCACACAGACACCTGAAACCTTGGGGCAGAAAATAAATTGCCAAGAAAACAAAGATTCTGCAATTGGATTCCATTTGTACAGACCTGTAACCGTCAAATAAAAAAACCCTTGTTTTTAGTGTAATTCTTGAGGGTTTATTGGATGTAGCACTTCAACAACCTTTCATACTCTACCACCACCTTAGACACCTTTATTTAGGCCCCAATATGCTTAGACAAAAAAGAAATTGTTGGTATCTCCAAGATTTTTCCAAACCCTAGGGTAAAAACTCTATTTTCAAGTGAAAAAAACCACTATTTTTAGACCTTTAACTCTTCATTTTATTTCAAAACCCAGTTCTCCACACCTTCCACTCTTGAAATAATGTCAAGACATGTAATAATGTTTCTACATAAATTTTTTATACAAAAATGCTTGAATGGCTTGTGCACAAGCAAAAAACACAAGAAAAACAGTAAAATATGAATTGAGCAATTGAAACTTTATTGATTCAAAGAAAAAAAATCCTTCAACCAAAACCATTCTTGATAGTTTAAAACCATGAACCACCCCCAACATGTAATTATGATAGCACTCAAGATAGAATCCATGAATAGATAATGGATTTGACCAATAACTCATCGAGAGCACAAATTCCCAAAACTAGCCCTCCACTATGAACATATCAACTAAGTAGGAACCCGTAACATTGTGGAAAGATGATCCACTTCTCCCAATGTAACTCCGAAGAATTACATGTGAGAGATGGTCAATTTCATTGATGGAAATGATGGTCAACACCTCATGATCATTCAAGTACTCATTCTAACAATACAAGAGATTTACACATCAAATTGCAAGTGAATATAATTTACTATATCTTAACATAAAAAGTGAAAAACCTAATAGAAAAATGTATCAATGACGTACAAGGATGTATAAGAAAGTTCAAATTTGAAAATAGAATGTAAACATAGAAAACTGTAGATTTTAAAACCTTAATAATGTAAAACCCTAAAAGGAAGGTTGGATCAAGTGTAGGATTGGTTGGGCTCAACAAAATATAAAGAAAAAAAAGTTTATTTATGAAGTTAACCTTGGATAATTAAGTAAATGAAATGAATCAAACACAATCAACCTAACATAATTAAGGGTTACTCTAGATGTTCAAATTTGTTACTCATTTTTATTGCATTGAATCAAAATGTCTCACTATTAATTGCTCCAATGCTATAAGATAAATGAATGTTTTCATAATTATAATAAATATATTGTATGTTATTAATGCTAGCGTATATCATCAAATTATGCCAATCATGTATTTAGTCAACTCAAAGTGGGTGAATGACGCCACTTAGCCAAAAGATTGAATTTTGAATTTTAAAATGACAGGGAATAGGTTTGTGACCATGAGGTCACCCTTGCAATTGAAGAAGTGTCCTAGAATGGGTTAATAGTTAAATCTAAGTGGCTAACAATCAATTCCAGGTGGCTAATGGATAAATGAGGGCATATCCATTGGTGAACATGTGATAAATGGGAAAATAGGGTAAATGTATAGATGTGTGTGAATAAGAATAGGATAGGGCTAATTGTATAGTGATTTAAGTATGCAAATTGATAAAAGGCTAGAGAGATGAGCTTGAATTTAGATGTTGAGTCACTACATACATGTATCAAGACATTTCTTCAAAATAGACACAAAATTGTGTGGGAAATGACATGGTATTCACAAATTTTACTGTTACAATTACACACATATTGATTTACAAATGCTTTGCATATAGATTAAATTTACTTCAAAATTAATACCTATTAATACTTATTCTTTAAGAAAACATGATTATGTATTCTCTAATAAAACTTTCACCATAACACTTGAGAATTCTTGCAATTACTTTAATTGTAGCATACATAATTTCATATTGCACCTATCAATGTGCCCATTACATCTTCACATGTGATTGCTAGTATATGTATGTCTCTTCAAAAAACATAGAGGGGTTAAGCTCTCTCCTTACTCTTTGAGGAAGAGATAGTAGGGGAGAGGAATTAATAGTATTACAAAACCTGGTTCAAACAAGCATACCGACAGGAAAGAACCAGGAAGAAAACCTTCAATTGTAGCTCGATTAAGTACAAAAATAGACCCCTTTACAAAACCAATGAGTTTCCAAAATATAGACCCCTTTACATTTTAAACATACCCTTTATACAATGCCAGATATTTGTCCCATATTTCAAAAAACTTCACTGGGTATAGATTATGCCAGACATTTGACAAGCACCTGTACAAACCATCAAGGTAGCTTAGAATAACCAATCTATATTATTCTAAATGACACAAAATATGATGAGATGGTAATGCAAACTATAAAAGACGCTTAGAATAACCAATCTATATTGTTGTAATTTGTTGCATACCTCTTTGAAAGGATCAGAGCTGGCTATTTTTGCAGCAGGTCCATGATCAATCATGCCAGGAATATTGCAAAAGTGGGGAAATGAGAAATCTATATTGTCACAATAGAAAAGATGCTTAGACTAACATATCTATATTACTCTAAACAACCTAAATGATGATGAGTTGGTGATGCAAACTATAAAATATGCATACCTCTTCGAAAGGATCAGAGTTGGTTGTTGTTGTAGCAGGTCCATGATCAATCATGCCAGGAATATCACAAAATTGGGAAAATGAGAAATATATATTGTCACAATAGAAAAGATGCTTAGACTAACATATCTATATTAATCTAAACAACTTGAATGATGATGTGTTGGTGATGCAAACTATAAAAGACGCATAAATCTTTGAATGGATCAGAGCTAGCTATTATTGTTGTAGGTCCATGATCAATCTTTCCAAAAATATCACAAAAGTGCATACAAAATATCACTATTAAAGACACCTACATTGCAATAGTATATAAAATATCAGTATTAAATAAAGAGCACTAATGAACTTAATCATAATGAACATAAGCATTCTACCTTCCATTCTTGAAAATGCTATTCAAGTGTGCCTGAAGGGTCATCTTTTTGCTTAAGAGTATCCAATATGCTTCATGATCAACATTACTAAGTGTCCATAGTTGTTTTGTCTTTGGTCTGCATGATGCTTCAACAACTTAACATTTGTTGCTATAACAAGTGTGAATACATGAGAATGGTTTTGTGTTTCTCGTAGTCTTCAAATGCAGGCATGCCATTCTTTCCAATCATGTATGTTCGCAACCAAGTTCCTGCAACCACAACTAAACCTGTAGGATACATGAAACCATCATCATCTTCCATCGGTTGTGTTAGCTTATGCTTTACCCACACACATTGAGCCAACCAATAGTATCATCTCTCTTCATTCCCCTGTGGTGCAACAACTGCAAAAATATGTCCTATTTATAGTAAATCTGAAAGCAGGTCATAATCAACTAAATTTTCCATTGCATCATTTGTCATGGATATTGTTTGAGATAAAGGAGTTAGATACTGTGGTACCCATGTATCCACCCACTCACTTGACTCGCATTGATCCCACTTGCACTAAATACAACTCTAACAAAAATAAGCTAACTCTAGTGTCCAAATGGTCCATATGCCTGCATCTGAGCTTCGAAATGAATGCATCTTTGAAGAATCTTTGATTGTATGACAATCCAATCTGCCTCCCATTGTACCCTCCTCAATGAACCAAAAGAATCTGCACACTGTTGAATCAAGTGTCCCTCCCTGTGACAATGTTGAACTACACCAATCAACTATAGAATGTCCATCGCTGAATTTTTCTCCTAAAATCTTTAATTTCTCCTTAACTAGAGCTCTCTTGATGCATGCACCTACTCCATCATGCTCCCCTTTCCCATGTCCAGCTTCAAAAAAAATCCAAATATGAGGTAGACCCTTGTCTACATGCATTCTACTCAACCAATAAAACATACGAGCATTCTTGAATTGACCTATGCAATTATCTGACCAAATTAGATGTCGGCCCAATGCTATATCATACTCCTGCAAGAACTCAAAAATTCTCGAAACTATGTTGGACATACTCAGATGAGTGAGATCTTTCATCACTCATATAAAAATGATACTCTCTAATTATCTTTTGATCCATCTCTATACTATCAGGTGCATGTCTAAATGTTTTGTGGACAAAAATAGCAATCTGAATGGAATTGTAATACTGATATTGTACTTCATTTTGTGGTTGCAATGTGTAGTTTTCTACAAAATCAACTACTGATATAATAGTGCCAATTGGAAAAGAGTCCTTACACATCCTAAATTATTGATCCAACCACTGAGACCTATGACTACGCCTTGCATACTTGTAGAAAATATTGTCCTTAAAATCTAAAATAAAATCAGCAACACTGCATTCTTTTGTAACCAACTCACATCTAGAACCTTCACCTCCACTTTGCAAAGTATATTTGACTATCTCATATCACTTTTTTCTCAACAAGCTTCTTTCCAAATTCATGTTCGAAACTCTCATGAAAACATTGAACAAACTTTTACAATCCACCATATTGTGAGTGCTTTGAATTTAAACAATCATTTCTATAGAAAAAGCAACCATCATCTCTAGAACATAAAAATAGATCGAGAAATTCCCTTGATGATTTTGGAAGATGCATTGCACCACACTCTTGCAACATTTCATTAGTATGCAAAGTAGAATGGATATAGCATAATAGCTCATGGTATAGTGAAAACTCCACATGGTATTTGCAACAAGTATTATGAATCTTAAGAGGCACACAATAAAATGGCTTCAAACCCTCAAAAGTCCTTTGCGATATTTCCATATTTTTATGTGTTTCAATAAATTTTTTGAACAACATTGTTTGGCTTGATTCCAAGAATTTTTTTGGATGTGTTGTACAGTCTCGATTGCTAATTATTAACTTTAAAACATCCTTTGCATTGGGTGATACTCTAGAGTTATCATGCAAAATTGTTGAATTACCTACTTTACATTATCGGTTAGCTTCTTATCAACACGTGGAAGCCTCCCGGCAAAAGCCCATGTATCATTTTGAAGAGGATCATCTATTCTTTCTCTTCTTGCAAGTGCTCTATCCAAGGTTTTAAAATTTATGTCAAAATCAATACCATTTTGTCTCATAAATCGAGCCTTTTTCAATTTATGGCTTACTAGGGTAGTTGTAATGACTCTCTGAGTAGATGTCTTATCCTTTTCCTTGTTACTTTTTCCAATAGACTTGAGAGCATTAAAAAGATTTTTGACAATAGTAGAATTTTTTTCAGTCTTTTTGTTCACACAAATCTTCAATTTGGCTAGCAAAGGTCTCATCTTTTGCATCTTTAGCAATTGTACAAAAAGTTGGCATTGCTCAGTCAATGTCTTATCACAAAAATATTGGTTGAAAAGTCTTCTAGCCCACAACCGAACAGTTCGTGTTGACCTCTTGCCTTCAAATTTTTTTATAATGTTCTCATCAAATTCAAGTAACCATTTAGGGGTTCTTGAAGGTCTTGAAATTGGAATATGTCTTTCTTCCATGCAAGGTTCTTCATTTCTCATGTAATTTGGTGAAACATAATTTACACTTGCTTCAATATTATGTTCAAAATCTTCATTTCCAACATTTTCACCTTGAACATTTTCAATATCAATTTGAATAATTTCATTCCCAATTTCAATATCATGTTCAACATCTTCAAATCCAAGCATTTTCACCTTAGACATTTTCATTATCAATTTCAATATTTTCATTCCCAATTTCAATATCATGTTCAACATCTTCAAATCCAACATTTTCACCTTGAACATTTTTCATTTATCAATTTCAATAATTTCATTCCTAATTTGAATATCATATTCAATATATTCAATTCCAACATTTTCACCTTGAATATTTTCACCTTGAACATCTTGAATTTCCTCTTCACTTGAAAGACCATAGGGGTTAGGTTCACCAATATTTAACATACCTTGTCTTCTCTTCCTATGACTTTCTCTATCTCTTTGTCCATATGCTTCAATTTCTTCTTTTGTAAGCTTTCTCTTACATTTTTTCTTTTGACGACTGCGGCTCCCCATTATACCTCATAAAAGATGCTAAAAATCATTGCTTATGACAAATTTCAATAGAAGATGCTCCAAAAAGTTGATCTTTTTCTCTTCCTGTCTGAAACCGCATGTGTGTCACTTGCAAATAGAATGTAGGGTCCATTGGAATGCACAAAATGACCCACATGGGGCTTTTCTATGGCCCACAAATCCGATATCCATTATGATCTGATATCCGATTCATTTGAAAAAAAATTATGATACTTGTAACAGTATAATTTTTGTTCTACAAATAGGATATCCGATT
>VDFB02142589.1:0-31634 GCA_007258455.2 Sequoia sempervirens
CTCATTCTAATGACACTAGCAAGATTTGGCATGAGTGATTTGGCCACTTAAACTATCGTTATCTCAAGCAACTAAATCAACAAAACATGGTATTAGGGTTGCCAAGTGTCAAATTTTCTAAAGGGCTTTGTGAAGGTTGTGCACTAGGCAAGCATCCAAAGCAAAAATTTGACAAAGATAAAGCATGGAGGGCATCACAAGTCTTAGAACTTGTTCAGAGTGATGTTTCAGGACCATTTCCTCACCCATCTTTCACTAAAGTAAGATATGTTCTTACATTTCTTGATGACTTTTCTAGATACACTTGGGTTTTCTTCCTTAGGAAAAAATTTGAAGTCTATGAATGCTTTCAAGATTTCAAAGCCTTAGTTGAAAATCAATTAGAGAAATCCATGAAAATTAGATAAGAACAGATAATGGGTTTGAGTATGTTAACAACAACTTTGAGCAGTTTTGCACATCAAAGGGGATTGAATTGCAACATACAGTTCCTTACACTCCCCAACAAAATGGAGTTGCAAAACGCAAGAACCAGTCACTAAAAGAAATGGCTAATTGCATGATTCATCATAAAGAGCTTGTACCAAAATTCTGGGCAGAAGATATCAATTGTGCATGTTATATTCAAAACAGGGTGCATCATAAAGCATTGAAAGGAATAACACCCAAGTTGAAGTTTGGAAAGGAACAAAACCGTCAGTTGATCATTTCAGAGATTTTGGGTCTCCAGCTATGGCATGCATTCCAAAGGAGCAACGCAAGGCTATGGATCCTCAATCCAAACCTTGTATTTTTGTTGGATATCCAAATGGTTTTAAGGGTTATCGTCTACTCCACCCTACTACACATGATTTATTCATTGAGAGAAGTGTTAAGTTTGATGAGAGTCCCAATGACTCTACACTTAACATTTCCAACTTGGGCTCACTACACCTTGATGATTTAGATCATTCACAATAGGTTCTTGATACAAATTCTTCTAGCTATGAAAGTGAGGGAAATGATGAGGGTTCATCTTCTTCTAGTTCTAGGATTCCATTGGAGGTTGAAATATTTGGACTTGATTCACCTCCATCTCATTCACTTGATATGGAAGATTTAGAAGCACAGGATTTATCAAGTGACAGACACATTTAGTCAAATTTTTAGGGAGGGTCTCATGCCTACTTTATCACTATTTCTGATCCTTAGACATTTAGACAAGCATCGGGGATACTTGAGTGGGATAGTGCTATGGTTGAGGAATATAATTTCTTACTTAGAAATCACACTTGGGATTTAACTTCTCTTCCTAAAGGAAGGAAGCTAGTTGGATGCAAATGGATATATCGAACTAAGTATAGAGTTGATGGGTCAATTGATAAGTATAAGGCATGACTAGTTGCAAAAGGTTTTTCACAAGTTGCAAGTATTGATTACACTGAAACCTTTGCACCTATCGCTCAGATGACTTCAGTTAGACTCACACTTTTTGTTGTTTCTTCTTGTGGATGGGAAGCACATCAAATGGATGTTAAGAGTGCATTTCTTCATGGAGACCTAGAAGAGGAAATCTACATGGAACAACCATAGGGTTATGTTCAGGATTCATCCTTAGTATGCAAACTGAAAAAATCCCTATATGGCCTCAAACAAGCTCCTAGAGCTTGGTATGCCAAGATGGATTCCTTCTTGCTTGTTTCAAGTTTCACTAGGTGTCATTTTGATCCTAATGTATATCTATTCCATCAAGATGATTCACGATTGATACTAGTTTTATATGTTCACAATCTCTTGATCACAGGAAGTTCTTCATCTGTTATTACAAAAGTGAAGTCACTCTACATGACAAATTTGATATGATAGATTTGGGTATTTTGCATTATTTCCTTGCCATTGAAATTGTACAATCTCATTCAGTGATCACTCTTGCACAACCCAAGTATACTCTTGATTTTTTGGCACAATTTCACATGACTTCTTGTAAGACATGTACAACTCCTTTTTTCTCTAGGGTCAAGCTTGAGACTTGTTGTACTTCACCATTGGTTGATGCCACTTTGTATTGCCAACTTTTTGGGAGTCCAATATACTTGAATCATACTAGGCCAGATATTTCATATGCAGTTGGCATGGTTTCCAGATTCATGCAAGAACCTCTTGAGTTGCATTGGAAAGCATCTAAGAGGATTCTTCACTACCTACAAGGATCACTAGTATTTGGGATTCACTATAGAGTTGGTATAGATATTGATCTTGTTGGCTACACAAATTTAGATTGGGCTGGTGATTCAGATAATCAAAAGTCTACTTCAGGATACAATTTCTCACTTGGTTCAGGTCCTATCAGTTAGTCAAGCAAGAAGCAATTTGCTATTGCTTTATCCTCTACAGAGGTAGAGTACAAAGGGGCTGTTAATGTAGCTACAAAGGCTATTTGGCTACAGGGTATCCTTATAGAGTTTTGTATTCCTTTTAGGAAACCAACTATCATTCATTGCGATAATCAAAGTGTTATTCACATATGTAGGAATCTGGTTTAGCATTAGCGAACCAAACACATTGAGAATCACATGCATTACATATGAGAGCTCATTCATAGTCAGGTCATTGACTTGGTTTTTAGCTAGTCTTCTGCTTAGGTTGCCGACATCTTCACCAAACCTTTCATTGAGAGCAAGTTCCTTCATCTACAAGCTCTTCTTGGGGTGCAGTCTCCATCAGCAGTTGGATCATCTTTAGGGGGGAATTTCTAGTCTTCTCTTCTCTCTTTTTGGAGGATAGTTTTTTCCAACTGGGTTTTCTATCTTACTCCAATTTTAGAGAGTTTTCTCCCTCACCTAAGCTATGCTTAAGGGGAGGTGTTAGTGTATTCAACTCTTGTTGACTATCTAAGCCTAGTTAGGTGGATGAGTTGTAGGATAAGGACCTCTCCTCATTACATGGATGAGTTGTCACTCAGGATAAGGGTCCTCTCCTATTCTCATGCCATATGGTCCTATTCCTATGGCTTTTTGTTGCTTACCTCTTTACTATATATTGAGGTTTGAGCTCTTCATTTTGTGTGAAGCTGAATACAATAACATTGCTTTCCAGATCATCAATATTTGTTGAAAATCCTTTGTTCTTCCATATTTCTTCAAAACATGTGTTAAATTCTCTTATTATTTCTACCTTAATACAAAAATTTATTAATAAAATATTTAGGACTATGGGTCCTAACATGCCCTCACCCTAAAACATCTCATCATGATGAAAATGACACTCTCGTTCTCCCTCTCTTCCTACTCCTCCCTTGTTTGTTTAATTTTTTTTTCTTGCTCAATGAATCAGATTCCCCTCTTACTTGGAATTTAATTGTAGATTTTGTTTCTCCTCCTGGTAGCATGGCTTCTCCTTTCTTTGCAACAAAGGGTTCTCTCCTATCTACTACAATGGAGGTTTTCACTATGAAGGGTTATCCTCTATCCCCTGTGATGGAGGCGTCTGTAGTGAAGGGGTCTCTTGCAGTGGAGAAATTTGTCCCTTTGGTTGCAAATGGATTTATTTTGATTTTGTTTGCTTTAAACCCATATGCTTATTTCTTTGTTGATGTTGCACAATCTAGGGAGGTGATGGTGGGCTCTATTGTGCATACATAGGTGCCTCTACCCCTGTGCAAACACTACTCTTGTGATCTCTTTCAATTAGAAATTCTCTAACTCTATTGATTTTTCTCCCACAAGGGATTAATCTATAGATTTTTCCATTTGTGGCCTTCTCTTCTTCACTTGCATCTCTAGATCTTGAAGTATCATACACCTTTAGTGGAGGGTAAGATCAAGTTTGACCCTTCTTCTAAGGTTTCTTTTGTTGTCTATTTTGATTCTCTCGAGGATAGAAAGGTTGTTTTAGATAATGGTTTGTGGGAATGGTATTCTCATCCCCTATCGATTTTCCCTTGGGCTGATTCCCTTAACCACTTGAAGGAATCCATTGATAATATCCCTATGTAGGTGAGATTTCCTTATATCTCCTTATAGTTTTGGTGCCCCTCTACTTTTGATGGCATTGGTAATGCTCTTGGTAGGTTCTTGAAAGTGGACCTCGCTTCTAAGAACTTTACTCACACCTCCTATGCACATACTTTGGTAAAGGTTGATTTATCTCACACATTACCTAGAGAGGTTGTACCTCAAGTTAATGGATTGTCTTGGTCTCAACTTATGGATCATGAAGCAATCTCGTTTCACTAAAACACTACTTTTCTATTAGACACTTGGCCTGCGACTATCCTCATGGCTCTTGTCTCAAATCTTCTTCTGCTTGGTGGAAGAAATCTCTTCCCAACCATCTTATTGTGTACTCTAATTATGATTTAATTGCTAATAGTGAAAATTTGGTGCTCCAATTTCCTTCTAGTCCTCCTCTCCTTCCTACTCAAATGAATAATAATCTTATTGCTCAAGGTCATGTTTCTCCTATAGATACTGCTGCTATTATTTTAGACAAGGTTGTTTCTTCTCCTCATTCTTTTGTTGATTTTGTTCCACTAGTTAGGCACTCTGAGGAGGATTCTCTCCCTTAGAATTGTCTAAGTGTTTCAAATTTGGTTAATAACTCTTCTTGGATAGTTGTACAACATGTTGCAAGTTGTGTACCCTTAGTCTCCTTGTGTTGTATAGTGCAAAGCTCAGGTTCGTGACATGACTTAACTACCTCTTATGGATTCATTAACTCTAGTGGTTGTATCAGGCATTAAGAGGTCGATATTTTGGTGCAACAAAAACTATTTGTGCAAAAATTGGTATCAGAGCCTAGGTCACAGGTTTGAACCCATCACTTGCGCTAGGGCGATTGTTGCAAGGTGTGTGCCCTTGGTCTCCTTGTGTTGTGTAGTGCAACACTCGAGTTTGTGACATGGCTTAATTACCTCTCGTGGAATCATTATCTCTGGCTATTGTATCAGACATCAACAAGTTGATCTTTTGGTGCAACAACAACCGTCTGTGTAGCACAAACATAAAAAGAAATGTCTTACTAAGAAGGACTCCATTTTTCTTGACAATCCCTTAGGGGAAAAGTTTATATTAGGTTCAAGCTCTAGTGCTTTATCTGTTTCTATCTAATTTTTTAATTTTGTGTTTTTTTTTTTGTTAAAAATTTTAGCCCTTTCCCTACCTTTTAATCAAAAAAATGTTGTCACTCTTAAAAAACATTTTTGATGAAAGCTTGAGATGAAGAAATTGTTGTTGTGATTGGAAGATAAATTCCTACATTACATATTTGTGTCACATACCATGTTATTGGATGAGAACATCAATTATGGTGTAGTTCTGGAGTTGGTATAAATGTCAATCAAGTATAGATTCTAGTGTCAACAAAAAAAAATCATTCATATCAAAAATAGGTAATACAAGCTAAGCATGAATACATTGGAATAGGTCCTTCAAATGAGAAACATCGAATACTAGGTAGAACTTGATGGAAGGAGGAAGCTAAAATTTGTATGCCACAATTTAATCTTTTACAAATATTTATAAGGCCCGTGAATCCTTTTATACCAATATCTATCGAGTCTTCAACTTTAAGGAGAATTGTTTGTAGAGCTAACTGTAGACACGTCAAATTTACATCATGCATAATCATATTCCATTCATCAAATAAATCAGGACTTTATCTCCAAATCATATTACCTCATTTTCTGATTCAAATAAATCAGAAATCCAAGTCCTAAAAGTCAAACTAACATAATCATCATTTATATAATTAATCCTGATTAAATACTAATCCTCACCACTTACATTCTCTAGATTTAGCCACTTGCACCAATAAATCAATTTATTGATTTATTAAATCACCATTTTCACTCAACATGGCAAGTTGATTTGTCCCTCCAACATTGCATTTTTTAATCATTTTCTTGTCCCCCACTCATCTTGCCTCTCAAATTCAAATTTGAAATTCCCTCTCATGGGCACATTTCCCAAATCTTGCACATGCATCAACCAATCACATGATGACAAGTGGCCTCTTCCTATTGACCTGTTTCTTAGTCCCACATTGGTCCTTCTTCAACTCTTAGCATTTGAAAATTCTTAAATAGAGGCATCATTCTTTAGCAAATCCTCCACAACAATCTCCAACATCTCCACAATTTTACCATGCCATCTACACAATCTTAGCATTTTTCAACTTCACAGCAGTTTCATAGCTTATCTTATATAAAGGGGTTGGGAAAGGGCTACTTTTCATACCAAAGTAGCACCAATCCCCCTATGGGATGATGCTTGAGTAGTTTAGGAATAGATTTTATGATTATTGTGGTAATGTTATTATTTCCTTTATGTTTACTCAATAATTTCATAGGGAGGGCTTTCATCTCACTTGTTCAAAGCTGACAGATTTAACCTATATCTTTTAGTCTTTGTTCAAAGTAGATTTTGGTCTTCACATACTGGTGCTAGAAGGAGGGCTGTCACTATTGGATATATATGTTACTGACATTCTTAAGTCTGATTGATGTTTCATTGTTTTTGAATATCATCATCATTGCCATTCTCTATATGCATTTGGATTTTTGAAATCTAATCGAGGTGATATTGATTCAGTGCAGATTCAGAGTTAAGTATTTATATCTGATATGGTACTTACATTTTTAAATCTTACACGACCTTGAATTCACTGTGACAATGCAAAGCTTGTTCCCTTCATGAAGTCTAGGGAAATGCCCCCTCCATTTAAAAATGAACTGTGTCTTTACTATTGAGGGTGCAAGATAAATAAATAAACAAATAAATTGGGTCCCAAGGAGTAATCATAATTTGTAGAAATTACTGTATATCTGTGTTTCTATTACGCCTCATCATGTGTAATTTCATGTGTGATTTGTTATCCTGCACTTTCTGACATTGGTTGCAACAGGGGCGCATTCGTACCAGTCATCTTTGATTGGAGGTTCTTTAAATAGCTTTGAGCATGTTCTTTTATTCTCTCCACCCGTCATTATACCACTGTCACATTTGACTTTGCGCAGGCCATGTCTCTGTAAATGCCACAATCTGTTTTCTGTTTTTCTGACCAATGAAAACTTCCCCATTGTGGAATTATTCCCTTGAAAATGAGATAGTATGCTAATGAGGTTTACAGTGTTCAAATTTCCTAAGCCTCCATTATCCTGGGTAGCAGCAACAGCAGCTAACAACCCCTAGGGCAACGCATCCTCAGGCTGTGTCTTTCGCTTCCGCCTGTTATGCCCTGCAAGTCTTCGTTTACAACTTCTTTTTCCTTCATCAAATCCTGGAAGCGGATGAAATCTGCTGCGCTGCTGGCAAAACCTTTGCACAAGATTACCAACGAGGGCTTTTGAAGCCTTAGAATGAGCCTCGTAGACTTTGTGGCGCCTGTGGTAGTCCTTAGCAGCAGTAAGATCACCGCGATAGTCATCTACTTGACACATAGGATGAGAGCTACCTGGAGAGACTGATCTTATCTACTTGGTCTGTCTGGGCGAGCTTGCATCATCAACATAAAAGTAATAACTCGCTCCAAGCTTCAATGCCAGGTTCCCATCAGCATCATCCTCTTCTGATGAATCATTTGAAACAAGGGTGTCGTGGGTTTGTATGGGGATATGACTTCTGCGCATATACTTATGCTGCGCACATACTAATCTGAAATATGCTTTACAGATCAAATTACTTAGTCATTACTTGAACATCGCTTTTAAAAGATTCCATTATAAGAAAGGCTTTAAACAAAACGCTTATGGGAGGTTTTGAAAGATGGGCACATAGGCATGCTTAGTTTTGATCACTCACCTTCCAGTCCGGAGCTCAATCTTCTTGAGACAGGGCTTTCAAATATTGTTGTAGGTAATGGTTGAGTTCCAACTAGAAAAAAAAAAAAAGAAGAATCCATTAAGAGGCACGAGCTTAGAAAGTAATCTGCACCCCTTGAATCCTCCTGTACAGTAGTTCACGTGTCTTTTCCATGCGTTACTTCCTTGCTCTTAGATGAATATGCGTACAGTTTAGAACAAAGTTGCCTGAATGTAGCACGCCAGGTAGGGAGGATGATGGAACTCGGTTTTACACCCGATAGTTACATTTGCTTAAAAGTTTCTAAAGCCTCTTTTACAAATCACTTTTGAGCAATATCTGACAACAGCTAAGCGTTTGATAACAATTCTTTGAAGCGCAGTCTGTCAAATAGTTCACGCGCCATTGTCTATGCTTCCGCATTAGACTGTCCCTGAGATCACATTCTTTGAGGCAGACTGTCAGAGTAGTTCGCATGCCTTGTCTATGCTTCCACATTTTCCTAGAAAACAGTTCACGCGCCTTGTCTTTGATTCCACATCTCGCTGTCAATCTGCTATATTTGTGGCACGGATATAAGGAGTAGAGGTGTAAATCAGGGTCCACATTCTATCTTTATTATATCTTTGCTGGTTTACAGTGAAGTCTTTATTCACATCCATACTTTTGACAGTGAAATCTTTACTTACTGCACTTGGTTCATTAAATATCGATTTATGGTTCCCACCACATACTCGTGGATTCCAACGCCCTTTCCACACATACTGCTCCCATGAGTTGTCATGCTACTCATGCCTACCATTGAAAATCATCCATTCATCGAAGCACGCACATCCAATGCACCTGAGTCGTACCCAGGTTGTTTCTTTTACTATTGCGAAAATGCAAACCATGTGAAGGCCTCCTGCGTCGTTGGGGACAGTCAAAAGCATTTATGGTTGCGTACCATAGTGCTGCTTGTATGACTACAGGTATGAAAAAAACTTCCCTTACAACTTTGTTTTAATACGGACTGAGAAGATCTAGGCAGAAAACCAGGATTCATACAAAAGTTATCATTAGATCTGCAACCTAGTCCCAAGTAGTATCGATTTACAGAA
The DNA here is from genome assembly GCA_007258455.2 of Sequoia sempervirens. Taxonomy (NCBI): domain Eukaryota; kingdom Viridiplantae; phylum Streptophyta; class Pinopsida; order Cupressales; family Cupressaceae; genus Sequoia; species Sequoia sempervirens. The sequence continues at coordinate 8,879 of VDFB02142589.1, forward strand.
TAGACCCTCAGACTCTTAGTCAATAGAAATGTTCAATGCTGGACTGTAGTAAAAGACGTTGGCTATAATAGGTGCAATGTCACACCGTTATTTTGTGCCAAGTGAAATAGCCAGAGAGGACGCTGTCAAGGATTGCTGAATCTCTTTGAACAGATCCTGCAACTTCCGTGCATATCATGCAATTATTGCATTCCATAAGACTACTTCGCTTTAAAGCATACTGGAAAATAGATTCGGTGCATATCCTGTGATCATAGCATTTCATGAGATGGCATTGAAGTCTTGTTGTTTCCACCTAACCATTAAATGTCCATCACTGGTGAGATGTTGAAGTATTTCCTTGTCTTTAAAGCCTGGCATGACTTTGGAAGAAAATTGTAACTTTCACTATCCTCATTGCGTGCCATAAATGTTGGGTTAAAAGTTGTCGGTCTATCTGTGCACCTGTCTATTGCATTCTTCCCCCTTGTGGATTTACTCACGCAAGAGTTAAAAGGTGTCGGCCAAGGAAAAAATCTCGGTATGGTATAAATTGTGTTCACCATCATCGGTCATCATTTCACATAGATTCTTTATCAGTTGAATCCCTAACTTTGGCGCAGGTAGAACACATTAAGGCTCCCCATCTTGCTGCTTGTTGTAGAATTAAAAGAATAGCGCATTTATTTTTATCATACAGATCAATTTGCAGTGATTAATTCATTGATTTAAAATAGCGTTGGTTCTGTTGTCTCTAGTTTGTGTCTTACCTGCCCAGCGTGTTCTTCCTGGTGCGTGTCATGTCATAAAACAACTTGTAAAGTGTGCAATGATATTGATTGAGAAACAAGCATTAACTCTTCAATTTACTGTCATAGGCATTATGTCAAGGTAAATCAATCTTAAAATTAAGTGGTTTGATAATTAGTATATATATCTATCTTAGTGGAGTTTGAAACCTGGAATGCAAAACCTACTTGGAGAATTGATAGGCCATACTAATATGGTTTAGTGTGCAGATTTAAATATCTTCTAAATGCAATCTAAGGTCTGTTGGCTGCATTACCAAAGGGGTACTTTCTATGGCTTTATGACTTGAGAATGCAAGAGGCCCAAGCAAGCTTTAATGTGACTGAATTTAAACATTTCCTATCAAATTGAAAGGATGGCTGCAAATTTTTATCTCTCAAGGGATTATTTTTCTTGTTGGTTTGGAACTCTATTCATCATATCATTGATGCCTTGAATATCATGCTTCTTATCTGTCATAACTTTGTATTGTTTTGCAGGTTGACATCAAAATCAAGCATTGAAATCAAGCAAACACAAAAACAAGAGTGGAGTTGGACAATTGAACTCGAATTTGAATGAGAAGCATTTCTTAATGCTTATTAGAACCTAGAGTTGCCTTTTACTGCTTTAATTTTCTATTTTTAGCCAACTAGATCATTGTTTGCTTCCAAAGTTGGATTAAAATTGAACATTAGAAATTCACTAAGACTTTCAATTTGGGATAAAATTGAACAAATCAATCTCACACTCAAGTTTGGTGCTTTAAAATGAACACACAAATACTTTGAAGGCTATAAAACAAACGAGTGTCTGATTTGTGTGATTTTTGTCTTTAGTGCATTTTGAATGCGTATCCTCTCCCCTTGCGCTTCATGCGATCTGGGGTGCAAGAGAAACACTTAAAATGCATTTTACTGCTTTGAGTCACCTTTAGAGGGGCCTGCCTAAGAGACACATCCGAAAGGAGAACTCGAAGGTGACTCCAACTGGTTTTTCATTCAGGCTAGTATATAAATAGATAAGACTAAACTGTCAAGTCCTCATGGTATGTAGGCCTTAGCCATACAGTGTCTTTTAGAATGGGGTACTACCGTAAAACGTATAAGAGCCCCTAGTAGGATTGATTAAAGCCTTTAGTGGCTTGCTAGATGCTCGCAAGGTGCCATGTCCCCGATGTTGTGTCATTAAGAACTATGTTTATAGCAGCCATCCAGTCCACCCAACGAGTTTATCAAAGTGGTGCATTGGAACTTAGATTCCAAGAAGTTACTTGCCATGTCCAATCTTGGTTAGAATATAGAAGTTAAGACTTCATTCTTAACATACCTTTATATTTTATCCTTGGTTGCATGTAAAGTTGTCTCTTCTACTACGAAGAGCATGAGGCAAGCCCACTAAGAAAAACGTACCAATTGAGCTAGGATGTTACATTGCTTGTTTGAAAACACAGTGCGTTTATTGAAAACATTGGAAAACCAACATTCAACATCATCATCAAAATTTCAAACCCCTTTAGTTAGAGCAAATACCTTTGACAAAACCCAAGAACTATTGCTTACCCTGGGGATTATGTCCTTAGAGGTTTCTAAGTAATTGGGTTTACATCTTAATTTGCTCTTACAAAGGTCAACATTAGGCAACCTTTGTCTTGATTTCTTGGAACTTCCACATAGCACTTTGTGGGACAAAAAGAAGTTGTGACATCGGACATTCAGTTTGAAACCTAATCAGGAAGCGTGTTTGTGGTAAAAAGAACTCATTAAGAAAAGATAACAAATTGGACCCCACAAATGTGCTTGTTTATCTTTTTATCATCTTTCGAGAAAACATTGGTCTTTTGATTTGAACTACTCTTAGAGAAAAGTGTGTTCTTCAATACCTTGGCCTAGTAAACAAAGTCTCTCTAAGTCTTTTAGGATCAAATCAAACACTTCATCCATCTCAAACATTTATCAAAATTCATCCATCCAAACAACTTTAGAGCTTTTGAAAACATCATTCTAGACTTGGGTACATCCTTAAACCAAATCAAAATCATTTGTTTAGTTAGATGTATGGGAATCCATCCTTTCTCATATATTTAATTAAATTAATCCTTTGAATGAATTCATCCAAAGATCACATCCAACATCTTAGGGTTTACGAGTTCATCATCCAAATCAAACAATCAAAACCAAACCCTAGGTCTAGCATTGATCTGAAGTCCCTAAACGTTCAACCTCATATCATTCACCCCTTCTCATCCTTCATCTCATCATTTGTCCTAAAAGAACCTTAGAGGTCAACAAGGTCAAAACACAAGGAGAACATGGAATACAAACTTGATCCATACATCTTGAGTAATCCAAATCAATTGAATCTTCAAAGCCTTACAATATCGATTGATTATCAAAACTCACACTTATACAATCCATACATGAGACCATTACCCTCGACAAATGTCAATAGAACAACAAGTGTGAGTATGCCCAAATCAAAGATTGGAACACATTTCCCAATGATAGATTTAAATCCAAGTCCAAACCTACAAATCCACCAACTAAACAATCAATGCATGAACCTTGAAACAAACAACGTCATCCCACCAAATCCCTACATGCCAAATCAGAAGGTACCAAGTACAAGTTTTCGAAACATGAATCCAGAAAACTTTGGGATGGATACATTTTAAAATCATTCAAATATTCCAAACATGAACAATGGTCAATTTCAACCTATCATGCCAAATCTGAGTGTCATCGCAAATCAGAATATTATCCAAAATCAAACACAAGTACACACTCCAAATCTGCTTAAACAAGAGCCAAATCAACTATATCAAGGGAGTCAAGATCGAAATCAAGAACAAATTTGGCGAGATCAAATTGCAGCACTTTCCAAAATAGTTGAGGCATTGCGCCATGGGAAATCTCCACCACCATTACCAACATCATTCTTTGGTTTAGGGCCTTCCCCTTTACCTAGCACCAATCACTCCATCCAAATCAATCCACCTAAAACCATCATGACAAATCCTTTGAATATACCATCAACATCACACCAACGGATGGTATTCAATCAAGCAACAATGTTGATCCCAAATCAAAACATGGTCTCCCAAAGACCTATCACCTCGGTCATTCCAACCATCCCTATCACTTCAATCATTCCAACCACCACTATCACATCTCAACAGCTCACTACCATGATCACTTCGATCATATCTCAAACACTTGTCACTACACCCAACATGATTCTGAATCCACCACCACTACCACCAAAACCAAACGTAACAAGACAATATGACATTGCACTAAAAGCTCACCAGACCTACCAAAAGGCCATCCAACAATATCTAGCCAAGCAACAAGCAAGACAAACTCAAAAAGCTACCCAAGCCTCTTGAGCTACCCAACAAACACAAACACAAACATGAAAAGTGATAACTATTGGGGATAATGATGAACATTCAACCACTATTTATAACTTTAATAATCTCCCCACCACAATGACTAAAAGCAATGATCAAGATCTATCCATCCAAGAGCACCTTGAAGGTATTTCTATTTTGTCTAATGATCAAATCAACATACATCAAGAGTTGCTTTTCAATCATGATCAAAATCTACCAACAATACCCAACAATGATCCAATTCAAGAAATGTCAACATCACTTGACCCTATGGTCAAAGACATTCACAATCTCTCCACCGCAATTGTCAAAAAAAATGATCAAAACCTCTCAATCGAGGAGCACATTGAGGATGTATCTACACAATCCAATGATCAACTCACCATACATCAAGAGCCACTTTTTAGTGATCTCTTTCAAGGAGTGTTAGGATTATTTGATCCAATTGACATAATGCATGATCCGTTGACCAATGATCATATTAAAAATGTCTCTACATCGCCTTATGAGTTAGAGGACATAGCTCAAGAATTTATTCTAGAACATGATCAAAATCTTCCACTAAGGTCTAGCAATGGTCCTTTCCAAGACATATTGACCCTCTTCGACTTCATGGATATTGATACTAAAGGAACCTTGAACTCGACACTTGAGGATATTAGACCTCTTACCGTGTCTAATGGCGACATCCAAGAACCCTTTGTAAGCAGTCCATCCTTTGAAACTGATCCATGTCAAGAAATTGATCCAAAGCACGACGAAAGCAACTCCGAAATTAGTCAAGATCAAAAATTCATATCTCCGAGATACTACAATGATCTAATGGAAACTCTCCTATCTATGCAAGATGATCATGTCTATATAGCACATACTCCTCCATCTACCCATGAAATTCTTTCTATGGATGGACATGTAGATGATCTTCATCTTAAATAGGATTATGTTACACAAAAGGAGCAGAATGTCAATTCTTATAATCAAACTGAGGTATCAACCAAGGGCATCATGTATGAAGATATCCAACATTATCCACTCAAGGAAGCAGGTCAGATGGAACAAGATAATCTCGAGTTAGTAGAGGGACAAATTGAAACAATGTCACCTACGATGGTCATTTATCAAAGAATGCACTCTAAACAAGAGTTCTCGAAACAAGCAGAATCAAGGAACGGATGTGCTACTACCACCATACTGGGGGCAACTTCGTCTCAAGCAAACGTCAACATAGGGAGCATGAAGGATCCTTATGGTGAAATCAATGTCAATACTACAACCAGTCGCATCACGAATCTTCATCCACCCATCACCCCATCCATGAATTGGGACCAATGTCAAAGGAAAGAATCAAATCAAATTATGAAGAACGCTATCAAAGAAAAAGGAGATGGAAAGCGTAATGGACAAATCAAATACATATGGATACCAAAGCATACAAAAAAAGATTATTCCTATCAAACTCCATTAGTCAAAGAAACTATGGGAAAAAATAAAAGAGGTAAAAGTATCCATCAAAGATGTCCACAAAAGCAAAAAGTAGGCTTTTCAAGCAACATACAAAGTATATCAAGCAGTTGGTTCTAATTCCACGCACACTTCAGATCCACCCATCATTGCTCATCTTCCCAAGTTTGGAGAGTCAAAGGTTCCAAACTGTCAACCAATCCATCTCTTATCCCTAAACACACTCCATCCATGCCTCCACGATAATATCCAATTCTTACATTAACCATGTATTGGCAACAAACCTTCATCATAAGGATTGAAGGCAATCTATCATGATGTACACATAGAGATAGAGTTAACTCCGTATCAACAAAGCATATCAAGCATCTCAATAGTTGTATTCAAGTGCACGTATCTTAGCAAAGCAAATTCTTTAGGCAGGATACCGATGACACATTATGACAAAAGCATCTACATCAACACCACCAGGTGGGCCAGCATGAATCTTTCAGAAAAAACCAACAAAAGCAAAAAAAAAAATCCAAAAATTAGAAAAGGATTGAAAATAGTAAAGAAAAAATTGTCGCCTAGTGAAAACCACTACGCATGGCGCTTTGCAAGACCATGACAAACCTGGCAAACAAAGGCCATGTGTAGAATCAAGCATCTACGCAGCCGCGTAAAAGCATCTCATCCCATCCATAATAAATCCATTCATCCGAGCCATCATTCCATCCATCTTATCCATAATAAATCCATCCCTCCATAAACCATTGATCCAATCCATTTCTACCCGTCTGCATCGATCGTCTGAGTTATCTCGATCTTGATGAAAGTTCGGGGAACACTTTATACTTGCTTATGATAAACAACTTGACATGGGTCATTTTCATTGATCCCATCCTATGCAGGGTTATCTGAGCCAGGAAGCATTATCCAATGAGCATCCTTCATCCAAACACCTTATCTTATCGCAACCTAATCCATATCCATCCATCCATACACCTATTTGAGCATCCACCCATCGCATTTCGTACATTGCTAGACACTGGGGGCAGATATTGGCATCTTGCTTCAAGAATAAATCTTGATCTATATCTTCTGACTTATGTGGCAATTTGAACATTGGAAAACATGAAATCAAACTAGTCAAAGCATTTGTGATCTAGAATCCAAATCACTAGCCCATGGCATATTTTGATGAGAAGATGTTCTTTATCAGTCTTCACCTTTCATCGAACATCAATCCAAATAATCACTATCAGTTGCATCTAACACACCCTTCAAATGTCACATCAAATCATTCGAACAACTTTTGTTCCAAATCAAGCTTCAACAATCCTAATCAATCAAATCATCATCATCAATCCATCATCATCTTGGGATATCTTTCCCGATCATTGTGTTGCTTAAACACTATCCTTGCATTGTTGTGCATCCTCAACAATGTTATCATCATCAATCCATTGACTTGACCTATCAAACTTAGCTTGGTTTTTAACAAAATCCCAAAACAGAGCACTGATATCATCACACATGGCCATACCTAATCGTCAAAATCATGTGAAAATCCAAAAACATCCAAAACATATAAAAATCCAAAAACAAGTAAAAAAAGAAAACATCAAAAACATTGGAATCCGAACTACATCGTCTCTGAGCTTAAACGTAGGCAAGGCTCATCTTTGATAAGCCTCCGAGACATCAAAATCCAAAAAGATTGGAAAAACATCAAAATCCAAAAACATTCAAAAAACATCAAAATCCAAAAACATTCGAGAAACATCAAAATCCAAAAACATTCGAAAAACATCAAAATCCAAAAACATTTGAAAAGCATCAAATCCCAAAAACATTCAAAAGCATCAAAATCCAAAAATATTCAAAACATCAAAATCCAAAACATTAAAAACAAAAATCCAAAAACATTCAAAAAAATAAAAAATCCAAAAACATTCAAAAAAATTAGAAAATCAAAACATTTGAAAATCTCAAAAACACCAAAAATAACCTTAAAACATTGTAAAACGTCAAAAACATCCAAATATTTGAAAAATTCATCTGTCTCATCTCGCTTGCACCCGCAATAACACCATCCATAATAAATCATCATCACCCTCAACCTTTGGTAAAACAGTCAGAAACAAGTCTAGCAGTCAAATGTGAAAATCTAAACTGTCAAAATCTCAAGTATAAGTCAGTCAACAAGCAAGTTGGTCAACTCTTTTCTTATCAATGGCATATAAGTCATAAATCAATTTCATCATCGTTTGATAAAAGCATGTCCTAGGATCCGTTCCGACAATGGGCACTTTTATCAATAACCAACCACTTTGGGTAAATGAAACGACGTGTCATTAACATGTCCTAGGATCCATTCCGGCAATGGACATTATCTTTTGGCAATAAGTTTCGGCTCCCATCTTTTGAAACATCATTTCTCTCGGCTAACGATATGAAGAACATTAGTTTGTTTGCTCACTTACTTTATCTTGTTTGATTTATCTTATTGCGCTCATTCCAAGGACCTCTCAATGATATCTGAACAAAGGATATAGAGAGATAGGAATGGGGCAATGATCATTATCTTTTGTCTACTGTGCTTGTTGGATATTCTTGTAAAATAACTTGGTGAATACTTGCTTTGTTAGGTACGCCCTAGCAAGGTTTCTGTATGTCAAGTGTGAACAAGAATAATCATATCTGTTTGTCGAGTCAAAGTCCATCGCACTAGGTACAATGTCATCCTGGTTATTTATACCTTGATGCATCGTACCTATGTGTGTAATCAAACATAAGGTAAGTAGCCCTTTTAAAATCCCAATCCTTGATAAGCAAATCATCATCATCATTATCTATTATCATCATCATCTCTAATAAAGTCTCGTCAGATCATGGACTTGTTGAATCCTCTTGTCATCATCTCACTTCCGCACTAACATCGCATCATGAGTAGTCAATCATCATCACCAATGCATCCATCATGCATCCATCATGCATCTATCCATCCCGAATCCATCATCCATCCATCCTGCATCCACAAACCTGTCAACATACCACATATCATCCATATCATACATAATAGGAAACATCGATCATTTCACATGCATCATCATCATAATATAGATCTGTTAGTCTAAGCATCTGCATAAATCATCCATTGCATAATCATGGCATATCACATCATCAATCTCATCCATCTCATATCATATCATCATTTAAGTTGTTTAGGATAATATAGATTTGTTATTCTAAGCATCTTAAAACCATATCATTTGCATCATCAACCATAACCATCCATTTTGAACCTCTTTATCATGAGATCGACCCTCAAATTGAATCTTTTCGCTCGATCTCTTGAGGGGGCAATGTACCAGTGTACTTTCCGCTGGGGCATCCGAAAAAATCAGAATTTTTTTAAAATTTTGATCGCAACAAGTTTTATTCTTTGAACCAACGCAACAAGTGCATTGCTTCAAAGAGGGGCAAAATGTAGACACGTCAAATTTACATCATGCATAATCATATTCCATTCATCAAATAAATCAAGACTTTATCTCCAAATCATATTACCTCATTTTCTGATTCAAATAAATCAGAAATCCAAGTCCTAAAAGTCAAACTAACATAATCATCATTTATTTAATTAATCTTGATTAAATACTAATCCTCACCACTTGCATTCTCTAGATTTAGCCACTTGCACCAATAAATCAATTTATTGATTTATTAAATCACCATTTTCACTCAACATGGCAAGTTGATTTGTCCCTCCAACATTGCATTTTTTAATCATTTTCTTGTCCCCCACTCATCTTGCCTCTCAAATTCAAATTTGAAATTCCCTCTCATGGGCACATTTCCTAAATCTTGCACATGCATCAACCAATCACATGATGACAAGTGGCCTCTTCCTATTGGCTTGTTTCTTAGTCCCACATTGGTCCCTCTTCAACTCTTAGCATTTGAAAATCCTTAAATAGAGCTATCATTCTTTAGCAAATCTTCCACAACAATCTCCATCATCTCCACAATTTTACCATGCCATCTAAACAATCTTAGCATTTTTCATCTTCACAGTAGTTTCATAGCTTATCTTATCTAAAGGGGTTGGGAAAGGGCTACTTTTCATATCAAAGTAGCACCAATCCCCCTATGGGATGATGCTTTAGTAGTTGAGGAATAGATTTTATGATTATTGTGATAATGTTATTATTTCCTTTATGTTTACTCAATAATTTCATAGGGAGGGCTTTCATCTCACTTGTTCAAAGCTGACAGATTTAACCTATATCTTTCAGTCTTTGTTCAAAGCAGATTTTGGTCTTCACACTAGCAATGAAGGAATATCATGTAAACAATAGTAAAAGTGCATTTCAAGTGATATTAACTAGCATATTACTTCATACAAATCTATGTGATGTGCAAACTATCCTTAAGGGTGTAAGGGATATTGTCATGTGTGAAAAGGGTGAAATCCTTGGCCTATACCTTGGAATAACCTTCTATATATATTTTGATAGATGGAGGAGTTGGCCATTCAAAGCTTCATATAGTGTCATCTTGGTTGTAGTGTGATAAATTTAATTATACCACCATTATGTAAGTGGTAACTATTTAGTCTAATTTAATGTTATTAATTAGAAGCAAATCAATAAAAATAAGTCTCTAAACACTTATCAATAATTTTTTATTGGCTATCTATATATGGATGATGTTGTGTACTATTGTGAAAGGTGTGTTGGACACCTTGGGTAATAAGAATTATAATCTAGTAAAATGTAAAAAATAATAATTATGGTGTATCTTAGAGATTTAGACATTATAATGGGTTAAAAAAAATTGGGAACACATTACAGGTTGTATCTGATATTGTGATAAACATTTAATATGGATGTCACATTGGGAATAAATTTATTATTAAGGAAAATATTGTATGAAATATTCAATTCGAGGATCATGATTCAGTGAGTTTATAATATTGAAACTGTTAGTGTATTCTACTCTAGTTAGGCTAACTTAAGCCTAGTTAGGGGTTTGGAGTTAACCCTTGACTCATTCCCCATGAGGTGTCAAGGTTGTCAAGAGGTGTCTTGAGAGGTGTCCAATCCCTCTTGACACCTCTCCCTTGCATAGAGGAGAGCAACTCGACACCATTGTAGGATGAGGAGTCCTCTCCTCAATCCATGACATTTGTGCCTATTCTTATGGCATGTGGTTGCTCATCCGCATGCTTTATATTGAGGTTTTGAGCTCATTAATCTTGGGTCAACTAATACAATATTGCATTGTTCACTTGTGCTTTTCATTTCATCTCCTATATCTTCCTAGTTTCTAATATGGTATTAGAGCCTAGGGGGCGATAGGGAAAGCCGTAATTGGATGAAATTTTTGTATTTGGTTAGATTTTATTATTGTGTTTTAACTATAGGAAGATGGTTAAACATTTATAGAAATATTCTAAGATGTTGTTTGGATTCAACTTGTGCATACAACAAGAAGAAAATTGACCCCACCCCTCCCATGGTTGTTTGAATTGAGCATGGTTTTTAATCTCTGTGTGGCCTTAAAGGCTCCTTCCCTAGGCATAAAGAGTCTTTGTTAGTGAATATCAGGGCTTCAGAAAGGTGGAGGACAAAAATTCCTCACATGATTTGCATCAGGTTCAACTATCTCTTCCTAGGTTGTGTGCCTTCCTTTGTGATTTGTGCACTAAGTGTGTTCCCTGCATGTTATCTACAGTTGGCATTTGAAACTAGCAACTAGTTGTTGGGAATTTCAAACCAACGATCTCTCCATGCCTCTACATGATGTCCACGCCTTCATGTGATTTCCACACATCGTCATTTGGCGATCATATTTTGCAGATTCAATTTGTGGCAGGGAACAACATTTTCTTGCTTTTTCAATTTGCAGAATGCAAGGGGAAGAATTCTATGTTGACCTTTATGCAGGCTTCAACGAAGGGAGAATGTGGGTTGCAACACATACATTTGAGAAATCCCTTTCTTTTTGTAGGTGGAATGCATAATTTTTTAGACACAACATAACCTACAAGGACTCAATCTAGTGTAGAAGATGCCATTCCAAAACCACAACACTCTCATACCCCTGATGTGCAAATCTAATCAACTGTTTGCAAGCTGCCAATCATGCATTTCAGGTGCATCACCATTTGGAGGCAAGAACTAGGCAGATTTTCCTCTAACACTCAGGCCACGTGAATTTGTTGAGGCCGTCACTTGTCATCCATATGCATAGGTTGCCATATGCACATTTCGCGACTCATAAGTTGCTCGAATCAACACCCAAATCAACTCTCCTAGTTTCTAATCACTATTGATTGTAATGGCCTGACTTTTACAAGGAAACCTAAGTGGCATTGAATAATCATGCCACTCCTTTGTTAGGAATTGCATGTAGAAAATATCAATTAAATGCAAATAAAGATTAAACAAAGGAATGAAAAACACAGAAATAATAACAACAAGAGACAATTTTTAACGCGGTTCACCCAAACTTGAGTTACATCCACCAATAGAGAGTCCAATATTATTATCCAACAAATCAAACTGATTACAACCTGCAATCCTTGCAACTCAATACCACTACAAATGCTACAATACAATATCAATGGAAACCCTAAGCCTTAGCTTTTTATCAAGACTTATGTCAGTTACAAAATAGGGTTTTTTTATGTTGACCAATAGGAAAATAACGCTTGATGCCTTTATAAAATAATAAAAAACTATGAGAGGTTTTGGGGGCGTTGCCCCTCGACCTTTCCCTATATCATGACAGGGAGAGTGCTAGGGGTGCTACCTCAAAACCCTCGTTAAATAATTTGGGGGGAAACCAAACAAATAAAAGTGGGGAAAATTTAACCTCCGAGTCTGATTAGGCTCCATATAACAACATCCTTCCATGGACCAATACCAACTACAAGGCGGCTTCTGTGTTGACATTGATATGTGTGAAGAGTTTTAGGGGTGTTCCTTCTTACCACCCACTTTTTCTTTGTGAATATGTATTTTAATCTTTAAATTAATATAGATTAGTGCCTATTCATTAAAAAAATAGAAGACCCAGTTTTCATTGTTAAGTCTTTATGAAGGGCCAAGATGAGATACACGAATTTTCTCCTTAAGTCATTATTAAATTGTAACAAATAAATTTAGCATATAAAGTTAGCCTCTAATGCTAACATATAAAGTTACACATTGCATTCTCCCGTCAAAGACGAAAGGTGAGGTCTGGGTTGGAAGGAGGCCAATTCCCCCTCACAACCAAACCCTTCGATTCTTCTTTTCACCCCAATTCAAACAAGTGGTTAGAAGGGAATATTCACCTCTCTGATAGGGTTATTTTTTTCTTCTCAAGTGCAATTAATTAAGTTAGGCCTTTTTTTGCAAGAAATTAACTGTTTAATAACTTTTGCTTGATAGCTCAAAATTGAGTACCGTTTTTTGCAAAAGTGAATGGTTTTTCATTTTCCATGCATTGGTCAAATTTATTTTGTAAAATTCACTAAGTTATAAAGTGCCAAAATCTGGGGGGGTCTCTCTTTCAATAGTTTTAGGGGAGGCAAAATTTCTTTTCTGCTTTGTATAGTGCTACAATTTTGATCATGTCTCGAGCATGCACAATCCCCTCCATATAAGTATAATTAAAAAAACTTATAATAAATTGAAACTCAAATGCGCATATTGTGGGATGAAGAGGCATATAATAGAAGAATGTCAAATTCGTGAAATTCACAAACTAAGATGTCTTCTTGATACTACATATGCTCTAATTGATCATTGTAAAGCCCTTGCAGAAAAATATCATCTCACTAAGATATATTATGAGACATCATCCATTGGGTATGTACATGGTAGTTAGACATGACTTACATTGAGACCCCATCATTACCTGTTGCTACATCTGAATCTAGAGTTGATATCTCCATGGCTTTCAGTGATTCATTGCACCAAGATATCGTCTTTCTAGATCCATCTCATTGGGATGAATATCTAGCTAAAATTTTGTGTCTTTTTGTAGAATCTTATCTTGTTGATTTGGATGACACTATTGAGGATATTCCTCTTCTTTTTGTTGTCAACTTCATTGAAGTTGCATCAGCCTTGTCTTCTTCAGATATTCTTGCTCATGCCTTGCCTACTTCAACTTCTATAGTGATAGTATCATATTCTTATGGTTCCAATTATCATCTTACATCTATGATCCATGTGGTCCCTGTTCCCGAATTTTCATCACACATCAACTTTGGCTTGGAGATCATTGTTAATTTATGAAGATATTATTGGCATCATCTACGTCTTTGGATGTTGTTCATAATTTAGAGATCTTTATACTTCTTTCTGTATGTTACTATCAGGAATGGGAAGATAATTTACACACTTATGTAGTTCACCTTCTTCCTAAGGGGAGAAATGTGGTTCAACGTTCATGGATTCTCTTTAGCATACTTCATCGAGCATCTATGCGCACTACAACATATCTTATGGGGGGCTTCCAAGTCTCTCTCTTTCTCTCCTATGGGGGGAATATCTCTTGTACTTTTGTGATAGAAGTAGCTCTTGGGGGGTCTTGAGTCCTTCTATCTTTCTTCTTTCACTTGTACATTTTTTTGCTCTATCTTTTTGGAGGATAGTTTTTCCCACTAGGCTTTCTATCTTTCTCCATTTGTAATATTTTTGCATTGTGCATGGGTACCTTATTTGGCTAGTAGCTAAGACCCATTTCTTCATACCCACCTAAGTTATTCTTAAGTGGGGGTGTTAGTGTATTCTACTCTAGTTAGGCTAACTTAAGCCTAGTTAGGTGTTGGAGTTAACCCTTGACTCATTCCCCATTAGGTTTCAAGGTTGTTGAGGTTTCTTGAGAGGTGTCCATTCCCTCTTGACACCTCTCCCTTGCATAGAGGAGAGAAACTCGCCAGCACTGCAGGAGGAGTCCTTTCCTCAATCTATGGCATGTGTGTCTATTCTTATGGCATGCGGTTGCTCATCCTCATGCTTTATATTAAGGGTTTGATCTCATTATTCTTAGGTCAGCTAATACAATATTGCATTGTTCACTTGTGCTTGTCATTTCATCTCCTAGATCTTCCTAGTTTCTAATAGAAACATATGGTTTATATAATACCATCTAGTGTTTTTGTGCAAGTTTATTTCTAAAAAAGAAACAAAATGAGTAGTTTTTGAGGTTGGCTTATGTAATCTATTAGGTTCTCAAATAGCAATCTAACATTTTAGATTTTTTCTTCACCTATAAGGTCATGCATTTGTCATCATGAAGGTAAATATACACTTATCTATAGATTTAAGAATGTTAAAGGAGAATTATGAAAGTGTATAAACTATCCTACTCTTTGAGCTCAACATAAACCCAAAAGGGTATTCCTTGAGGTATGCTTTGTTTCCATCACAAGATTTAACAATTAGTTTATCAAAAAAAGTAATAACCTAGCTATTGAGTTCATTAAGATCTTGTCCCCCTAAATATCTTAGTATAGATATGGCGCCCCGCGAAATGCGCCCAACCTCTTGAATGTCGGGAATTCACCAAAGTGGAAACCCGGCGGGATCTCCTGTTCACCGCGGCGAAAACCCGGAGGGAACTGGTAGCTGCGGGATTGGGCCGCCAATGTTCTGGAAAAAAGTAGTCTGTACCGCGCAAACAATTTCCGGTAACCAACGAGGGTTCCAGCACTTCAATGCCAAACTTTGCGCCCGCAAAGTTCCGTCAGCCTTTGAGCTGCGCCGTTCTCGTTTCCAGAATCGCACCTTAATGGTGCTGGCGGAGGTTACAACTAAAAATCGAAAGATGCACGGAAGAAATGGAGTTGAAAGCTCCGGGTTCCGGAATTCTCTCTTCGGCAGAATCCGGTTTTCCGTCGGATGAACCATGATCGCAGTTTTATGAAAACCCGGAGCCTGAACCCTGAGCTTCTGGTCGCAGGTGGTATCCGTCTCCGCGCACCGGGTCCCCAGGGGCGTTATGGAAGCCTGAGCTGGAAGCTGGCCAGGCTGAGCAGGTGCCACCAGCGACGCTGGCACCATTGTTGAATGCCGGAAATACTGGCGTACCTGCTCGAAGAATTGCGCATTGATCCTCGGCAGTCTTCTTTTCTCAAAAGCCTGGGTTTCTCAAAGCCAGTCACCACAGCTTCTGTTCTGTTAGCTAACGCTGGTAAAACCAAGTGTCCCCTGGAATACGTTCCACACTCTGAAATAATCCAAGGTCAGAAATGCAACTTGAATTCTAACATATATAAATCACAAGAGATGTCTAAGAGGAAGACTATTTCATAAAATTTTATTGTAAAACATGTTAAAATATTAAGGATAGCAACTAATTTGTCCCCCATTTTCACACACCTACTTTGTCATCCAAGGCTTATACTATGCATAAATAAGAATGCTTATGTGTTGACTTGAACACATGTGACATTGCAAGGAGCACCTTTCTCTCCCACATGTGTCACATTCATAGCAAGCATACTCTATATTTAGCAAGTTATTTTTCACTTGGTTTCCTTTATAGTGATTAACTTGGTGACTCACCTAGTTGTAATGTGATAAAACACCTCTTGAATATTTCTTATAGATACTCATCTCATGCTCACATTTGAAAATGATCCTATTTTTACATTGTAATCTTGCATTTGTGGAATATATTGTTCATATTTTATATATTTGTGTGTTTATTGTTCTATATTTATTAGAATAACACACTCACTATTTTGATATGGCCACACATTTTACACTATTGGCATCACACTTTGCTCACACATTACTTTTTCTTACATATTCCTACAAGGAACCTATCTCTTTACCTATATCTTTGTTTGCTCATACTCTTGGATGCCACATTAGGGTCATATGCCTATCCTAGTGACATATGTACCTATATGGGTATTCTTAGCCATTGAAGGCCACATTACCAACTTTTCTTGCCCCATTATATGACCAACCAACCTACCTTTCTTGATGATATATGTAAATCCCATATGTGTAACTTACCATGCCCTATCATCAAGTATATGTAAACACATGCTCATTAACATAATGTATTTATCATATTAATATTATTTCCACATACTTATCTCTAGATTACATTTTCTTTTAAGTATGGTTTCACTCCTTCAAATCCTTATATCCTATGGATACAAATAATTGAAAGGTGCATATATTGTCACTAACAATCTTATGTTGATATTTTAGGTAGTAATAAGTACTATCTAGAGACTCATTGTTGTGAGTGAAAAAAATGATGTCACATGACACGCCTCGTGCTTAATGTATTGTGTCATTTAAGGGATGACATGCCAAAAAAATCAATATTATATTCCAAGTAGGAAAAAATCTTTATCTTTGCTCATTCCATGTTTTACTATTTCTTACACAATTCAAAAATCTCTTAGTATTTGGTACTTTATTTTCACTTGTGAGATAAAATGTACTCATGAAATATTACTCCTTTATTTTATAGTTCTCATGGAGAGTGCATGCTGAAAGGACATACATTCATGATCATATCTTCTTAGGGTCAATTACTTTATATAGATATCCTTTTGTATCCTTTGATGCTTAAATATTAAATTTACATACATGTTTGTGATTGATATATATTTTAATATGCATGATCATTTAAGATTCAAATAAACTTCAAAGTGGGGGAAATTTAATAGTGACAATAGCAATACCTATTCCATTTTCCATTTAGTTTTGTCTCCATTTTGAGTAAATATCTCGATACATGCATATATTGATAAATGATGCATTCTTTTATGAATTTGAACTGATTTCCTTAGCATTTCCCACACACATAGACCCTATCCCATCCTTATATGTGCATACTCTCTTACATTCCCCTTATTGATAATTTATGAAACTTATCCCACTAATACTCTCATTTAGCTCAATTAGTTCCCTAGGTCTAACCATTCAACTATCTAGGGTGATTTTTGCAATCACAAGTTCGACCTCATGATTTTAGACTTGACTCTTACATTTTCAAATTTTCAAATCCAAATTTGGTTAATTGGAACCCTTTTCTTTTCTTGCCTAGAGTCGACTAAATAAATGCTTGCATTATTTGATGTTGTGCTCTATTATTCAAACACCTTAGCTGCATTCATTTCACAACATTATTTGGTGCTATGCATTATTACTCAAACTCACGTAGTTGCATTCATTTCACATTTTTCATCTCTCAAGCATACTCTCTCGCCCTAGGCAACTAAATAAGAAAACTTGTCTATTATTTATTCATAATTTATTGAATAATTAGTTTTAGTGTACCAAATCCAAATGTTTCATTATTTATTCTTATTTAGTGCTTTAAGACGAGAGAATATGCTTGAGAGATGAGAAATGTGAAATGCATACTATTATCCAACTATCATTAATTAATTGAAACTACTTTATATTGTGAATATTTATTTAATTAAATTAATTGAAATTAACCTTTAAAAAATATATTTCTCACATATAAAACCATTTGTAATCCAATAGAAATAATTTACACAATATTATTGATAATAAATTGATGTTCAACTGAAATCATACAACTATCACATCAATTGAAAACCTGAAGTATGTATTATATATAATTTGTACACTCTTAATAACAGAATATTTGGAAACTAATATGAACTCATTTCTCTCGTAAGAGTCAGAGTCACTTCAATACAACCAAAGTCATTTATAACTCCAATACAACCAAAGTCATGTAGAACCTTTTCATAGACTTGTGAAAGCAACTTTTTCAGACCTTATTAACCGCTACCGAATGCGCTTTATCCTCTTTCCTGAAAGACTTACCCAGATCTTTCTTAAGGCAATTGCAGTAAAAGATGGCAAGCCACTTGGTTTTGCACCAGCGCACCAAGTCCAAATACCCCCATATTTCTAGTTTCATCCACACGTACTCTCCAACACGGTCAGGAAGATAAGGAAGTAGACCATTCAGGTGATTGAATCGGGCCTTCTTCACGAAAAACTTTGCAACCATGTAGAAAAAAGTGATATTACCACAACAGCATATTATCAGGCACGCCCCAAGAATGAACCAAGCCAACTCGTGATTCTCATTGTCAAGCATGGCATAAACTGCAGCCATGAAACCATAGGCCGTAAAGGCAAAGGTGGCGCAAACTAATAGATTGGTGACACAGAGGAACAACACCTTATCTCCAGTAGTGATAGGTGTACTCATCTGCCACATCAGCACCACGAACAGCGACAGAAAGAATGCCACGCAATCAAATATGATAAAAAGCTTGAAGGAGTCTAATCCAAGCAGAATTGGCGAGCCCAACTTCTTCTCTGACTCTCCTTTCCCAACTTCCGTCACGAAACTGCCTGGAACAGTGAAAGCCGCCGTAAATGACATTGTCGCTAACAGCACCGCCACCACTAATTCTGTGTTGCGCCTGTCGACAAATGTTTTGTCTACAGTCTTTATAGCAACCTCGTGTTTCTCTGCGCTCACCTTTGGAGCGCTGTACAGGAAAGGCTTGTGCTTGGAAGGATAATTAGCCAGCGCTGCAATTATCTTGTCAGATTCGTGATACTCTGTGTTTTCCCTCGCAATGTCGAGGGCCGTTAAGCCTTCCTTGTTAACGGCAAATTTGTTTATCCCCTTTATACGCAGCAACAAATTAACCATCTACAAAAAGGACACTCAAATTCAGTACATCATAAATGATGCTCCATTGAAATTAGTTATGCTTAAAATTTTTTCCATCGGAAGTTCTTTCCTTTATGATTTTCAGATCCGATCTCCAATAGAACTGAAAGACAAAATTCTAAAACTCTTAAACTATACTGAGAACAGAGCGAACAGCAAGGCTGGAAATAACAGATTTTATTATGTTAAAATTCTGCTACAGTTGTCTCTGTATATAAGAGTTTTCAGACAGCAGCACTTAAAAAGGTGCGATTATGCAAGACTAACCTTTTAACAAAGAAACTCATGAAAGCTAAAATAGGAGAGATGCGATCATGCAAAACTAAACTTAAAAAAAGAACTAAAGCTGTGGTCTAAAAATACTGCACACAACTGCAGTTTATTATGAAAACAAAAATAAGGGAAAACTGCTGAAGAACCAGCGATGCATGAGGACAAAGGAAGCCGTTGATCATGTACATGCATTTCTTCAAGACCTACTTGCATTAATTTCACTTGATTGATGCCCATTTCAATAGTTAACGAGATTCACTTAAGAAATCTTACACAAACCCAAAAGGTATACTCGAGTACACAATAGTTGTTTCAAGGAAACTACTTCAGTGACAACCAGAGGTTCGTATAGAAATAACTTACATTGAAGCTTTTCTTCCTTGCTGCAATATGCAGTGGTGTGTCTCCTTCGCTTATCTTTGAAAATGGATCTTTTTCTAAAGCCGGATCTCTGTTTCCTCCAGTTTGCAGGGGCTTGTCCTCTGGAAGATTGCCAACTCCCTTGTTGACCAATTGTGATAAGCCTACCGTTTTATTCAAGTACTCAACAATTCGCACTTGGCTAACTTGGGCAGCTATGTGTAGCACCGTCATTCCACAACTATTCTGTATTTCAACAGCGTCTGGCCTCCCCTTTATCAGCTCTTTTATTGCTTCTAGATGCCCCAGTTTCGCTGCCATACAAATCGGAGTTTCTTTGTTGTCATTAACCCAATAACACAGTTTGACCTCAAATTCTATTAACTTCTGTATTATATGCAGGTAGTTTCTTCCAACAGCTATATGCAGAGCTGTGTTGCCAAGTTCATCCTTTTCTTGGATTAATTGCTTTGCATATGATGAACTTAGTATATGATCCACCAGGCCTGTAAAAGAAGCATCCAAAATCATTGCCTTAAAGTAGATAAAATGATGTTCAAGAATGGCTAAAGGTAAAAGAATGCCTAGTGCCTTTGTTGAAGCGATCAGACCTCAATTAAAAGAAGAACATAAAACAGCTCTGAAAAGAAACATGGAGCAGAGGAGAAGAACAAAACAGAGTAAAACTCTGAATTGAGCTCTGCCGAATACAGGCTCAAGTATTCAACTTATAATCAAATACATAATAAATGCTAAGTGCACTGTAGCATTGAGTTAGTTGTGGAATTTATGATGGGTAGATGAAATAGAAGTTCTCGTGAACAATCTAGAAGGGAGGAGGGCTCGAGACTTCGGGCTGGTCAAATTGGATGGATCTAGAATTTGGCTGTAGACGGTTCTGGATAGAGTGGTCGGCTGGTGTGGGCAGTCTATGCCATCAAACAATTAATTTACACCTTCCAACATCCCCCCATAAATTAATTGTTCTAGTTACTGTAATGTCTCACCATGATCTAAAAAACATGGGTCCTGACGTAAAGCCTTGTTAGGTACTCATTTACAATCACTGATGAAATTCTTCATGTTGCTTCCTCTCATCATAAGCACCTTGGGTTTTACGGCTTACCCCTAACCGATGCAATTCTAAAGTGGTTTAAAACTCACCATGAACTCCACAAACCTCACACACAAGTGGTTTCAAGATCACCACAAACTTCGCACTCAAGTGGTTTCGGCTAACCACAAACCTCTCAACAAGTGGTTTTGGATTACCACAAACCTAACACACACAACTCCATAAATCATCATCAAGGGGAAACCATAATCACGCTGGGCTTTTCTCCTTTTGTACCTACATCAAAATTGATTATTGAGTCCATATAAAAAGAAATCCATATACCGAAATACATGGGTAACCAACCATTGTACTCGCCAGTTGTATGGGATTCCTTTTCATATACATGGTTCATCAATATGTTACACCAAAAACATTGGGGGTGTTGGGTACAACCGATCATGCACCCCTTACAACAAATCAAGTACAATACATACTTTGGTTTTGCCATTTAACAAAGGTGACTCGCACTTAAACATTTGCCCAATAAATACATAGCCCACTAACAACAAAAACTTTCTTGACTTCATGATTGCACATCGTTTGAGACTGGCCTCTTTTCAACAGCCATCCAAATACTATCAATAAGATAAAAACATCACTCTTTTGAGGGATATTGATCCAACAATCTTCATTTACATAACCACTTTTGTCATTGACATAGCCTTCACATTTCGACAGACAAATTCTCTCACCTCCAACCCAAACTCTTAACAATTTGCAATTCAAAAATTTTCCTTGACAATGACTGTTATCCTCCTCACATGCATTCTCTCTTTATTTAAAACAACTTAGACATCTATGTTCACTCAACAAAGCACATATACTTTTATTCTTGCTTCACTCTTCGATCTCTCACCTTGCCGGTAGCACACTCATCCATGGTGATTTTTCCAGCTTGACATTTAACTTGACAATTCTCCTTTGATGGTAATCTTAGCGGCCTGCAATTTTTTTGACTATAATATCTTAACACTAGTCTCTAAAAAACTACGCACCTTATTTGACTGGTTCTTCAGATCTAATGTGGACGGGCTTCATAAAGCACTAGCAGGCCTCCTTTCGACTTTTAACAGTTGCGGCTTCATCCAGCAATTACACCTCTACCATAGTCTTCCAACAACAGCCGGCTTAGAATTTCCTTTCTTCAGAACAGCTTCACCAATACCAACGACCTCATGGACTTTCTCAGCGACCCCAACCATCTTTGGCTCATCTCATTCATTCAAGCAGCGTCTAACTCTACCTGTGATCTTCTTAACAGCTTCAACAGCACAACAAAGTCTTCTTTTAACAACAACCTTGCAGCAATCTGCATATGTACCTTATCTTTTGCATTTTCTTCACACAATTTCCTTGTCATCTGCAACTTCACCCACAACAACAAACTCAGACTGCAACACTCTCTTGGCTCCGTCTGAAACCCATGATCATCTCCCATTGGCTCTGATACCATGAAAAGAAACATGGAGCAGAGGAGAAGAACAAAACAGAGTAAAACTCTGAATTGAGCTCTGCCGAATACAGGCTCAAGTATTCAATTTATAATCAAATACATAATAAATGCTAAGTGCTCTGTAGCATTGAGTTGGTTGTGGAATTTATGATGGGTAAATGTAATAAAAGTTCTCGTGAACAATCTAGAAGGGAGGAGGGTTCGAGACTTCGGGCTGGTCAAATTGGATGGATCTAGAATTCGGCTA